>JARQZK010000053.1:0-290000 GCA_030704885.1 Cynegetis impunctata
TTTCTTTTATCATCTCCATTTGAATCTAGAGATTTCAAGTTGTTTTCGCAGATTTGAAGATTTTGCTCACCTCCTCAGGCCCTCCAAATCGATTTAATGAGTTCAAAATTTAATTGTAAAAAAAAATCATAAATGAGGGGTTCATACGACTTTAGTGAGGGTGCGCTGCTGCCGTTTTTCATTTAATATCCAAATATATATTGTCACTTTCAAATATTATTACATATATGAACACGTATAACAGATAATTTTTCTACATATTCTTCAAGCCGACAATTGAAACATACCAATAAAATACTGCTCTAAACATCAAAGCAAATTCTCTGTACTTCACCTATTCATTACCGATAATAATCACAAGAAATTTCTACTTAGATGCACGACGATCTTGTCATAATACTCTGAACATTGAACTTAAACTTTGGATATTCTCAAGGTCCTTTTAATAAACAGCACATTGTTCTGGAACTTAATAATGCTCAATTAATGAATAGTAAGAATAAATTATTATAATTTAATGACGTAGGAGATAATTCGCCCTTCAGGACAGGGGCGTAGCTAGCGCGTGACCAAGGGGCCTTGCACCCCCCCCCCCAGAAGATTCGGGCTCGAGAACGTAGACCTGTAGAAAAATTGTACTTGCCAATAGTAAGAGCAATATTCTGCTGAAAAAATTGAGATTCCTTTAATCAGTAATAGGCATTGCGCTGATAAAAAAAAGGAAACACACGTGTTTCATTCCTCCCTGAAGTATGTGCCAGGGAGGCGGGCAGCTTGAGTTTGGGATTAACTCCTTCAGCCAGATCAGAGGATACACTTGTATGTACAAGTGCATTAAGGATAGGTGAGACGGGATATTTATGGAACATAGGAAGTGTGGGTAGGGTTCAGAGGATTAATACTGACCCAGCATTCGCCTTATAAGTTTGCAAGCAGTGACTTACATTACCATGAGGAAACCTCTGAAAAAAACTTATGGCAGACCAGTCGGCCCCGGGGTTTTAACCCGAGACCTTCCAAATATAGCCAGCGTACGCTAAGTACTCGACTAACTAGCTTGGCATTGTTGATAATAAATTACCAACAGTTTATAGAAAACGCACTCCGCCGAGGGTCCTCCCGGTGACCTAGTCACAACGTCCACCGCGTCCTGCAGCAAGGGTCCACCGGCTTGTCCATGGTCAGAGTTTATAGTATAGTTTGTAAGAATACGGAGGAAAAAAGTGAAGTCTGAAGTTGAAAAGTGAGGAAAAATTTACTCATCTAAAGCTTTTGCTGAATTTATTACCTATGTCCTTTTCTTCAACCCTGGTCAGAATATATATTAATATATAATTAATATATATTAATATATATATATATATATATATATGTACATATAATATATATTATATATTAATATAATATAATATATATATATATATATATATATATATATATATATATATATATATATATATAAATTTATCACTACTAGAAAGTAAAAAAAAATTATCTATATATATATATATATATATATATATATATATATATATATATATATATATATATATATATATATATATAGAAGGGTAGCCTTGACTGGCTAGTTGGGGAAAAGTTATTTGTAAATTTTTGAGGTTGCAGTCAGAATAATTGTTGGGCTAGGTTAAAGAATACTCTTTGTCATATTGTCGAGCTTTCGGAAATGTGTAGTTTCTTGTAGGTAGCAAGATGGGCGATGGTCAATTGCTGTTTGTTGAAAATAAGATTTATATTTCTGGAAATGGATGTTTACACATGTGACGAAGTTTCAAAATTGTACCCATCAGCTTTTCTGGTTCTCTTTTACGTTTTCTCAAAAATTTATATAACCTCAAGTGAATGTCTCGATAAAAGAAATAACCATTTCCGAAAGCTCGACCATATGACAAAGAGTATTCTTTAACCTAGCCCAAAAATTATTCTGACTGCAACCTCAAAAATTTACAAATATATATATATATATATATATATATATATATATATAAATATTTATATACATATATATATATATATATATATATATATATTATATATACTAGCTGACCCGGCAAACGTTGTTCTGCCATATAAATTATTTTTATCTATCTATCTATCTTTCTATGGGAGTATTAGCGACGAACATGGATGGTTGAGGATCAAAATGCGAGATACTTATCCGAGATCTTTCTGACTGGTGTTATCGTAACGTAACTCACTTATGTTGAATCTGAGCAAGACGGAGGTGTTGTTGATTTCAATGGCAGCCAACTTAAATCGGCTGGCAGCGTTAAGTTTCTGGGTACACACGTCGACAGAAATTTACGATGGCACTGTCATGCATCTCAGCAAAATATTGAATGGGCCTTTCTTTGCTATTAGTCGCCTGAAGCAATCACTGCCTCTGGAGGGCACGCTCACTATTTATTACGCCCTGGTGTTCGCTCACTTGAACTATAACCTAGTTCTATGGGGTAATTCGGCAGCAGGTGCAATAATTTTTTTATCACAGAAAAGATGTACCTATACGTCTCATTTTCAACTTGGAACCCCAAGAGTCATGCAGACCGATATTCATCCAACACAGAATTTTATCATTGCCTTGTATTTACATTCTGAATCGTCTACAGTTTATTCATCACGGCAAATTGTCAAGTTAGATACGACTTCCAGTTTTCACAATTATAACACACGACATAATTACACCATCTGCATTCCGGCTCATAGGACCTTTAAATTTGAATTGTTTCCATCATATGTAAGGATCAAATTGTTCAATCACCTGCCCAACTAGATCAATTCCTTATGTCGATCAAAATTCAAGAAGGAAGTTACCAGAATATCATTGCATAAATGTTTCTATACTCTGGAAGAATATTTTTCTACAGAAATTAGTTAATTCTATGTTAAGTGTTTTGACGCGTCCTGTACATTAATATAATATCCTTCAGGATCAATATATATTATTATTATCTAATCATCTATCAGCCGATGTATCTCTATCTATCTAACTATCTATCTATCTATCATTCTATCTATCTATCTATCTATCTATCTATCTATCTATCTATATATCTATCTATCTATCTATCTATCTATCTATCTATCTATCTATCTATCTATCTATCTATCTATCTATCTATCTATCTATCTATCTATCTATCTATCTATCTATCTATCTATCTATCTATCTATCTATCTATCTATCTATCTATCTATCTATCTATCTATCTATCTATCTATCTATCTATCTATCTATCTATCTATCTATCTATCTATCTATCTATCTATCTATCTATCTATCTATCTATCTATCTATCTATCTATCTATCTATCTATCTATCTATCTATCTATCTATCTATCTATCTATCTATCTATCTATCTATCTATCTATCTATCTATCTATCTATCTATCTATCTATCTATCTATCTATCTATCTATCTATCTATCTATCTATCTATCTATCTATCTATCTATCTATCTATCTATCTATCTATCTATCTATCTATCTATCTATCTATCTATCTATCTATCTATCTATTTATCTATCTATCTATCTATCTATCTATCTATCTATCTATCTATCTATCTATCTATCTATCTATCTATCTATCTATCTATCTATCTATCTATCTATCTATCTATCTATCTATCTATCTATCTATCTATCTATCTATCTATCTATCTATCTATCTATCTATCTATCTATCTATCTATCTATCTATCTATCTATCTATCTATCTATCTATCTATCTATCTATCTATCTATCTATCTATCTACCTACCTATTTATCTATTTATAAATGATCCAGCAAACGTTCGTTGTTTAAATCATTAAAATGGATATTAAAAAAATATGGGTTGTTGATAGAAGGGTGAAAATTTAGAGATGTATGCATTTATAAAATGAAAAAAATAAGAATCGCGATGGAAAAATAGGGGCTGATCGTAAAAGGGTAAATAATTCAAGGTTGTATCATAAAAAAATTAAAACACCAAATCTTATTCAAAAAATAAAATAAAAAATTAAGGCGTTAACCCTCAACATTTAGGGGTATGAAAAATAGATGTTGACCGATTTTCAGACCTACCCGATATGCACACAAAATTTCAAAAAAATCGTAAATGAATGCTACATAGAGAAAGGAACAAATCTCATTTTGCAACATTTTCCGAAACTCCGGAACATTGTTAAATTTGTAATATTGAATTTTGCCTTATACTTGTGAAAAAAATTCTAAAAGTTCTGCAAACTTGGAATAGTATTTAATATATTATTTCATATCACGTATCAAATTTGCAACCAATTTAAGGGTACAGAAGATTTTTTTATTCAAAATAAACGTTTTTCTTTGATAAACTGACCAAAAAAAAATATACCGAACAGTTGTATAAATTTGCAACCTTTTACGTTGACAGGAACATGTTCATTTATAATTTTTTTAATTCGTGGTAATTTTTTCGGGCAAGATGGTCTCGAAATAATTACAAAAGTTTTGAAACTTGGTTGCAAAAAATATCTACTCTGATGCATTTGCAAATTTGCAACCTTGCACGCGGTCCGGTACTTTATGCAATTCGCAAAAATATAAAAATCCAAAAATCATATTTTTGCAAATTGCATAAAGTCCGGACCACGTACAAGGTTGCAAATTTGCAAATGCATCAAAATAGATGTCTTCTAAATTTGCAACCAAGTTTCAAAACTTTTGTAATTATTTCGAGACCAACTTACACGAAAAAATTACCACGATTTAAAAAAATTATAAATAAACAAGTTCCGGTCAACGTAAAAGGTTGCAAATTTATACAACTGTTCGGTATATTTTTCCGAAGTATTTATCAATTTTATAGTACTTTTGGAATTTTTGAGCTCAGTTTATCAAAGAAAAACGTTAATTTTGATTTAATAAAATGAAGGACACCCTACTGCGTAGCACTAGGAATGATAAAACCCCTCGGCGCATGTACATGTCGTCAATATTTTTTGAATGTATTATATAAATTAAACAACAATGAAAGTCGATTTTACGAATGAAATGAAGGAAAATTCAATGAATGTATTAATAAGTCGATATTACGAATAAAATCCGTGAAAATTTAGCAAAAAAATTCATTGATTGACTGTCGAATTTGAATATCCTATTTCGGCTCATTTTGCTGCAAATTATGAATCAAATTGATAAGATATCTCTATGGATGGGAAGCAGACACAGACGCAGAATCAAGCTGAAGCTATGAACGAAATGAACGTCGCGTCGCTTGGTTACCGTGGCACACAGAGCAATTTGACGCATGTTTTGTAGGACTTCGTACATATCGACCTTGGCGCATGCGCATGTCGTAATGCCTATCTAAAAAACGCTATAATTTTTCATTCTTCGTTGGGAAAAATTGGGAACAAAACTTTTCTTATGAAATCATATGTATTTTATCGATATCCGTTGGAATTTTCAAAATCGCACCAGATCCCAACTTTTTGTAGTGAGACTTTAGCTTCGCCACGGGATAAAAACGCTATATTTTTTTATTCTTCGTTGGGAAAAATTGGAAATTGAAATTTCCTAATGAAATCATATGTGTTTTATCGATATCTGTTGGAATTTTTAAAATCGGACCAGATCCCAACTTTTTGTCGTGAGACTATATTAACCCCTTTAGCTTCGCCTCGTGGTAAGAATGTTACGTACCCTTCCATTGGTTGCCAATTTGATACGTGATATGAAATAATATATTTAACACGACTCCAAGTTTGCAGAACTTTTGGAATTTTTTTCACAAGCATACAGCAAAATTCAATGATATTGCAATTTTAACAATGTTCCGGACTTCTGAAAAGGTTTCAAAATTTCATATTTTGTTTTTATCTCTTTCCCGAACCTACATTTAAGTTTGAAAACTTTTGGAATTATTGTCAATTGATTATCTCAATGACTGGCCTACCGGGTCTATGTTATGCGTGTTTGAACTCTTTGATGAAATGGTACGCAAGAAAAACTAATTGGGAACCACTGATCTAGTTCATCGTTCCTTCAATAAATCAACCATTCTCAATTGAATGACGAAATATGTCATCTGGCATTCTTGGAATTACTGAATAATCACCAGTTCTAAATAGACTAGCTGACACCAGGCAGTCTGATCCAACGTATCTATATTTTAAAATGTAACTTAATATCTTCAGGGTCTTCCTGGAATGCCCTGGTTAGATTAGATAGCCTCCAAGTGAATTAAAAAATATCGTGAATTACCCCACTTGATTATTTTGTTAATTTTTTCATGAAGATTGACATGTGTTCCTGAAATTAATTGTAAGCTGGAAATTTCCTAGATCATGAAGTGGAATAATTCTTTTACTTGGGAACTCGACTACCGCCCTGCGATATATTGTTTCTGAGTAATAATTAAAGGATCTTCGAGATAAATATCTATTATTACATCCTCTAGCGATCTAATGACTCCCTGGAAGTTTTAGACAGATGGAACACATTAGGATACTTTATTGGAGATAATAGAAAATTGAAAAAAAAATTATTTTAATTTCCATTATTTGCCTCGGTATCCCAGCGGTAAGGTGTATACCTTGCTCTTGGGTGTTGTGTATGTCCAATGAAATTTAGAGGTTCTAAATATGATAAAATGTTGACTAGTTTCAAGTCTATTAACTGTTCGGAACCGGCGTTAAACTGTAGGTCCCTTGAGATTAAAAAAGTTGAAAACAATGTAACTAATGTCGACATTGTAATATATTATAATACACATGTTACACTTGGTAGTGTAGATTCTTAGGAATTTCAGAAATGTAAAACTGACTTTTCTTAACTTTTGTGTTTTGTTACTACGGTTATTGAACACCTAAAATGTTGTTTCAATAACTGTATTAACAAAACACAAAAGTTTAGGAAAGTCAGTTTTACATTTCTGAATTTACTTCCACACTTGACTTTCGAAACGCTTCAATAATCTATTTTCGTAATCCCATACTGTTATTTTGATTTAACGGTATTCAGATGACAATTGAAAAGTCAGTGTTAACGGCCGCCGGCCGTTATAATTTCATAACGGCCGGCGGCCGTTAAGAAATCACTTGTTCAAATATTTATTTCAAAACATCATTCTGCTTACAATAACAACATTGAAATCTTGGTCCACAGCGAGTTGGGAGAATAAACCTCTGATTTTCATTTCGCATAGGCTAATAATACATCTTCATTAACTACCTTTACATTCTTGCTTTTACGCCACATTTCAAAATTTTCATATTCTTTTTGATATCGCTCTTGAGTTATTTTCGGCAGTTAATCAACACTCGCTGCACTGCACATGATTCTCCCAATATTTCTAAAGGAATTTGATTTTGTTCCTCAATTTCATCCATGGTCGTCGTTAAAGCGAACTTGAGAACACAAAAAACTGACGTTGTTTATAAAACTGTCAAACTGTTCCATGACAACAGAGTGCACGACGTTGGGATTTTTCTTTAGAATTGCGAGGTACGGGGTTTTTTCTTTCTTCGGAATCGAAATATAATCTTTCAACGGGATTACGAAAAATTTTTAACGACACACGGCCGATATGCAAATAACGGCCTTGTTACGTTAATAACTATAATATCAGTAGTAATACTATAAGTACTTCTAAATAATCAGGTTATACATCGATAACTTGTTGTATAATTACAAAGTGCTTCAGTTTGACAGTTTAAATAATCCGACCGCGAAGCGGCAGGATTATTCTGTCAAACTGACACGATTTGTAATTATGCAGGAAGTTTGAGATGTATAACCGTATTTATTTTGAAGTACGCATTGTATTTGATACGATTATTTGTTGAGTATATTAAGTAAAAATCTCCGAATCGACTCATTTTTAAACAGTTATCGATAAACGTCAAAATTTTAAGGTCCTGTTACTTTTCGTTTTTTTTTTGGTAGAGCTACTCTATGTATAATCAGGTATCATCAGTTATAATATCACAAGAGCATCGAAAATAATCGATTATACTTCCGAGTCACGAGACGTATTTTCCGAAACACCACGAGGGCGCTGCTCGTGTGGTGTTTTAAGAAAATACATCGAGTGACGAGGTCAGTATAACGATTATTTTCGATTGCTCGAGTGGTATTCGTTACGATTATATAACTAATAAAAAATGTTAATTTTTTTTGACAAACGTCAAAACATCGTCAATATGACATTCACATTTTGACACGAGGTGAAACACCAAAACGATTATATCACGTCGTCAAGGGTATATTCACTTATCAATACGCAGTAGTTATGCAAAATTCACGAATTCTATTGGCTTATTCATACATGAGTTATATAATCGAAATTATACAAGAAAACTTAACTAAATTGATCGTTCTGATTGGTTGAAAATAACATGAAAAAAATAATCGGGGAACATACGACTGAAAACACGAAAGGTGACTTGTTTGCACATTTCGAAATATTTTGACAGTAGGAATAGTGTCAAAATTTTTTCATTCAAAAGTAATTGATACCGACTCATGAAAACGATACTTCAAAAATAGGGTGCTACTATATAAATTACTATATAAATGCAAAACTTCTTAAGAATGAATTCCTGCTAATTATCATTCTGTAATTTTTAGGCAAGACGATACACTCTCTAAATTTGACTTTATTTCACCGGACCTTTGTCCGTTTTTCATCGAATTTTGAGTGGACCTTGACCGAAATGAAAGTGAAAAAAACATTGCGAAATCTTGAGAAACTCGTCTCATCAAGATATTGAATATTTCCCAATTAGCCACAAGTGATGTGGAATCATGAAAACGATACGGGGCGGTGAAAAAAAAACAAGAGTGGAGTGAATCGATATCTAGTTGTTTAGAAGTTGATTGTGTCGGTCATCTATCTCGTTTAGGACAATTAAAGTGCGAAGCCAAACTAATGAGATGTGATGAGGGAAACCAAGCGAATTGAAATGAATAAAAACGTGACGTATATACACAACATGCTTTTTCTTCTCGGTGACTTCGGTTTGGAATGCGAAATAGGATGAAAAAAACTCTATCGCAGCCAGCTGCATTAGAAGAGCAGCTTTTCATAACGTAGATATCCAGTTTAAAAAATATATTCATTAAATTAAAATTTTTTTCCAAATTCAATAAAAAATGCGCTCTCTAATGTAAAAACAATATTTATCCCCTCCCCAGGGGATCAACCCCCCAACCAATTCGTACCAAAACCAATCACATCCAAGGTATCATACGAAACTACGTACTTACAAACTTTCAACCCTATTTCTATAAAATTGCGCCCTTTATCGTGTAAACGAGATTTATTTCCCTGGGGGGTCAACCCCTTAACCAATTCGCATTAAAACCTATTCCATTCAATATATCATACATCCCATATAATATATCAACTACCTACTCACAAACTTTAAATCCTATTGCTCCAAAATTACGCCCTTTATCATGAGAAGAAGATTTATTTCTTCCCCCAGGGGTCAACCCCAAACCAATTCGAACCAAAACCAATCCCATCCAAGATATCTTTCGTAAATACCTACCTATAAACTTTTGACCCTATTACTCCAAAATTACCCCCTTTATCATGTAAACAAGATTTATTTTTTCCCCCCAGGGGGGTCAACCCCCCAACTAATTCGAAACAAAAAACTACCTATTTACAAATTTTCAATCCTATTGTTTCAATTGCCGTTATCGTGTAAACAACGCTTAAATACATAAGCTCTTCAATACAATATATATATATATATATATATATATATATATATATATATATATATATATATATATATATATATATATATACACAGGGTGTCCCACCGGGAAAGAAGCGATCTGTATATGGAAAACTACACATAGGAAAATTTTGAAAATTTGACAGTATACTAATGTTGATAGGGGCAACTCGACTAAATTATTTTCAAGATGGTGGCACTTCCGGTTATACCGGAAGTAGATACCAACTTGCTTATTTTAAATTGGATACCCTATATATTAATACATTTTAAGATTCTACGTAAGATTCTAGGCAGATTTTATGCATTATGTCTTATACCTATGTCTAAGCGTTTTTGACATATTTAGGTTTTTATGTCAAAAATGACGATTGCAAGCCCTAATATAATTATCAATTGTTCCTATAAAGATTCCCGTATTACTTACTTTGGGGTGGAGACTTGCTTTAATAGATTTTGTATAGTATTTGGATAACTAATCATACAGGGTGTTCGAAAAAAAAGATCTAAAATGAGATTGAGAAAACTGACAAAAATCAATTTTTTCAAATGGAAACCCCCCATTTTTCTTATTTTGTAGTATTTAGCATTTAAAAAGAAGGTAACTTTGTATGAAGTTATCTATACCTAAAATTTGAAGTTTTCGAAATATTGCCAATTTAATATTTTTATATGGCGATTTTGCATTTAATCGTTAAACAATTAGATCTAGGATAGCCACGATCGTATTTGACATTTCAAATCATCGTAATGGCACCCCGGTTGAATTATACAAACGAAAATTATTTAAACTTTTAAGGCTTATCTGAATCATTTTCATTTAAATGCTGCACTAATGAAAATATGGATAGCATAGGGATGATATTTGTGTTTCCGTAAAATTCTTAAAACTGACGATTTAGAGAAGCCTGATTCTAATGCTATCTGCCTTGAAGATTCTTTGGAATATACTTCAAAATATCCCAAAATTGCTATTTCAATATCTCCATTGTTAACAACTGGTTTCTTTTTGTACACTTATGCCTTTACGGATCCAAAATTCTTGAAATTTTCTATAATTCGTTTAACAGTATTTGGTGATGGTTTTTGTTTAAGAGGATATCGGGTCGCACATGTATCACATGTTCTTGAAATAATTTATCACATTGTCCATAAATAATAAATAAGTTTAAATAATCTTCGTTTGTATAATTTAACCGGGGTGCCATTACGATGATTTGAATTGTCAAAAACGATCGTGGCTATCCTAGATCTAATTGTTTAACGATTAAATGCAAAATCGCCATATAAAAATATTAAATTGGCAATATTTCGAAAATTTCAAATTTTAGGTAAGTATAGATAACTTTTTACAAAGTTATCTTCTTTTTAAATGCTAAATACTACAAAATAAGAAAAATGGGGGGTTTCCATTTGAAAAAATTGATTTTTGTCAGTTTTCTCAATCTCATTTTAAATCTTATTTTTTGAACACTCTGTATGATTAGTTATACAAATACTATACAAAATCTATTGAGCAAGTCTTTTTCAACAAGGAATCCATCCCAAAGTAAGTCATACGGAAATCCTTATAGGAACAATTGATAATTATATTAGGCCTTGCAATCGTCATTTTTGACATAAAAACCTAAATATGTCAAAAACGCTTAGACTTAGGTATAGGACAAATATATAAAATCTGCCTAAAATCTTGCGTAGAATCTAAAAATGTATTAATATATAGGGTATCCAATTTAAAATAAGCAAGTTGGTATCTACTTCCGGTATAACCGGAAGTGCCACTTCCAATTTCTCTAGAAATTAGTATGGTAATATATCAGTAGAAGATATCCCAACAGTTATGACTATTGTGTTATTGTTATGACGTCTCTTCGCGGACGATTTGAAGATAATGAAAAGTATCAGCTCCGAACAGGATTGCTTGGATTTGCAGTGTGAATTGAATGCCCTTTGTAGTTACTGCGGTGAAAACCAACTATTTTTGAATTTAGATAAATGCCAGGTCATCTCCTTTACGCGCAATAAAAATAAAAATATATTTCCCTATAATCTTGATGATACTGTCTTGCCTAGGGTAGATAACATAAAATATTTGGGGATAATTTTAGATTCTAAGCTTCTTTTTGACCGTCATATTGACCAACTAGCGCATTCCTGTTATAAAATTTTGGGCTTTATTACTAGAAAAAGTAGACACTTTACGAATTTGAAAACTTTCACCATTTTATATAACTCCTATATTTACAGTAAACTCAACTTTGCATCAGTAGTTTGGAGTCCAAAATATTCAGTATATATCGCCAGGCTCGAGAGGATCCAGAACAGATTCTTAAAATTTATCTCGTTTAAATTTAACTTTCGTTTGACACCTAGAAATCCCGAGCACTATCTTCTTCGTTTAACCCAATTTGGTTTCATTTCCCTCGAAAATAGAAGAAAAATCAGTGATGTCCTTTTCCTATATAAACTTCTCAACAATATCTATAATTCCCCTGACCTTCTTTCCTCCGTAACTTTTCATATTCCGTGCCGTCTTCTCAGAAGTAGTGATATGTTCCATATTCCCTTTCGAAATACTAATAGCGCGATGAATTCGCCCCTCTGCAGGATGATGCGATGCTGTAACTGTTTGAGTAATGTTGATTTGTTCCATCTCACTCAAAATTCAATCAAGCAAAAACTCAAAGAGATGTTCTTGCGCGAATAAGATTTTTTCACCATTTCACTCTTATTGTTTCTCTATATTTTAGTTTACTTTAGTTTTTATTATATCAAGATATTTTTATTTGTTCTTTTAATTTTGTTACTTTTCTTCTTTTTTTTTAATAAAAGTCAATTTTTCACTTTGACACACTTTCAAGTAGTGGGTACTGTGTTGGGTGGTTATCACCTGTTTGTAGTCCTAATTGCCTAAATAAATAAATAAATAGAGTTCTGACAATCATTTTTTGCAGAAAAAAACATTTTTTAGCTAAGGGTCCTCGAGGGCCCGTAGGCGAATGCCTACTACGCCCACCGTTAAATCCGCCACTGATCAAGTGTGGTGATTATAATAAGTTTCACATTGGTAGAACTTTCTGAAGTTTTCAAACTAGAATTTCAGAATATAAACGTAGCTTTGTTAATCAAAAGTCGGATTCACATTATGCAAACCATTTAATCCAAGAAAATCACACATTCAATTTTGACTTTGAAATATTGAATGCTGAAAGTAAGGGAATTAAACTTAATTTTTTTGAATCATTACATAAAAATAAATACAAGCATTCCGGTTTCCTATTGAATAGCCAAATCGATCATACTTCAAGCCCCTTTCTCAATCTTTTCAAAATTACCGAACTACCTGACTAGCAGTTCAGAATTGGTTTTTCCAATTCTAATAATTATTTGTAACCATTCTTCTATTTACCCTTTCTACATAATTTGTCATCTTGTTTTCGATTTAACGGAGAAACATAGTTAATTTGCCTTTAGCATCTGAAGAAGGTGAAGTATCACCGAAACGTGCGTCATGCGTTATCTCATTTAATAAATATGTAACTTGTTATTATTAACAATTTTTTTAATATGAAACATATTTAGTTTGCATTTAAAATCTGAAGAAAGTGAAGTGTCATCGAAACGTGCGTCATGCGTTATTTTATTTAATAAATGTGCAAATTGTTTTCATAAACCATTGTTTTAATATTTTTATTAATTTACATCATGTATCGGCCCAATCAATCCAAAATTTAAAAAGTTAATTTATATTCATTAAAACTATTCATTAGTTTACTAAGTTAGGTACTTTTTAAAATGTCCGTCCGGGTTCTAAGCTCCAAAATCCGAGGTTTTCAGGCTACCTCTCCTGAGTTGTCAGATATTAGAGACGGCAACTCTACTTAAACGTGATACAACAGGCATATGCCAGTGCAATGAAATTTATGAACCTATTCATGGTACACCTGTTCCAGTAACATGGACTTTAAACTATTCTCCAAAGCAGACGGTTGTAAGTTGCATCATCTTACAACGCATTCCCTAATTCATAGACTGAGGCTGGTACTCTGACGTCATAGATATTCACCAATAGAAACCAGCTCTACGGTCACACCACTTTAACGGTCTTAAAAGAGACGAGATTGTGAGCACGCACTCTCTGCATACCGTGTGAGTCATCATAGAACAAGGTTACCGGTTACCGTATCGCTTTATCTAGACAGGTTATATGGAAGACAGGAAATGACGGTATTTTCAGTATTCATCATTTTTATCAGGTATCAAATGGCTTCTTATCGTCCGGGAGTGCACCAATATTAGGTACTTAAATTACACTAGTCAACAATTTAATGAATCTATTTGGTGTTCTGTCCGATGAGAGGAATTTCTATAAATTGTAAATATGTGACGATTTGCCTATGATGACATATCAACAATAAATAAATATATTTTCCGTCGACCTCTTAAATAAAAAGCTTACTTTAAACGTACACGAAATTGATCATTAATGACCTTTTAATGTGGCAATTCTTCTCCTATTTTAATGTATGATTGTCATGGGCAAACCAAAACACAGAAGTATTCAGCATGGAATAGTTGAATTATTCTGTGTCTGTTACTGTTTATTCCACAGAGAAAAGGAATTCATAATTCAAATCGAAAAATTTAACTCTATACAAAATAAAGTAGAAAATTGCGGAAAAAAAATTTTATGCCAATAATCGTTCGAAAGTAAATAACACTTCAGCTTCCACCAGTTCCACATATTCCTTATCGGATATTGTAGGTAATGTGAACTATTCAGAATGTCACAATAGGACATGTCTAATATTCCATCTATGAATTTCTCAAATTGTTCCATCGGGAGCATAAATATAAATAAATCGAAATGAACATAGAAATTTATATTGTGTCAAGTGTATCTGTCATGCAAAATAAAAATTTATTTCAATCAAGAATTTATACTCAATTCATGATGAGGTCGACGGAAAAATCTTGTAATAAACTCGTTTATTAATGTAGCGATTAATGGTCTCGAAATATAACGCGTGAGCGGAGCGAGCGCGTTAAAATATCTCAACCATTAATCGCTGTCATTAATAAACTAGTTTATTAAATAACTATTAATATATATATTTATATATATATATTTATCTTTATATATATATATATATATATATATATATATATATATATATATATATAAGGGTTGATCCAGGCAATTATGTTGTAGGAGATCATGAGTCTGATGATGTATTATAAGCGTAAAAAATTGCACCCCCTATTTTTTAAGAGTAAACTGTATCCATAATTCAGCCAAACAACAAAATGGTGTAACTGAATTTTTTTATATAAAATAAAATAATTTATTAACTTTATTTAAAAACATTACATGTTGAATAAAACATATATATAGATAGATATATATATATATATATATATATATATATATATATATATATATATATATATATATATATATATATATATATATATATATATATATATATATATATATATATATATATATATATATATATATATATATATATATATATATATCTATCTATATATATATGTTATATATATTAAATGAATAAATTTATTAAACTATATTGTAAATTGTGGGATTTAGGACAAAATCATTATAAACTGGATTTTTTTGGTGTTTATATTCCAGTGGCGCAGTGAGGGGGGTTTTTAGTGGTTAAACCCCCCTCCCCAGACTAACGAATGAGACAAAACGACGAAAAGTGATTTTCAGATATTTACGAATAGACCAAAACAATATGAAATGAGTTTAGTATTACAATTTTACAACCTATAACTACTAATCGGCAAACTAACAGATATAATGAAATAAAGAATATTATCAAGAAGCAATTTATATTCCGTTTCTCGATCAAACAATACAGGCAATAGATGTGAAATTTAAAAATTACATAAATACTCTTGAACCTCTTCGAAAACTATTATGTAATAATAATAGTTTGGACATCAAAGAAATTTAGAATTTTTCCACCCTAAAACTTTTGGAATTTTATGAACTGGATGAATTTATTTCCTACAATTCATAAATTTTAAATTATAATGGGAACTTTACCAGTCATCACATGTTCTTGTGGAAAATCGTTTTCTTCCCTAAAGTTTTTTAAAAATTATTTGAGGAATTCTACTGGTGACAACAGAGTAAACGGCCTTGCTTTGATTTATAAACACTCTGATATTCCTATTCTGGAAGACAATATTCTCAATGTTCACTAATTATGTATTTTTATTGCCGCTATAACAACAAATACTAAAATTTTTTTGTCGTTTTTTGCTCTATATCAATAATGGCAACAGGTAGGCAGCTGAAAAATTCACAAAATACTCGGTTGTATTTCTACTTTAATTACAAATAATAAAATTAAAATAAAATAAATATTTAAGGGGGGCATAGTCAATGGTACGGAACCCTTCGTGCGCGAGTCCGACTCGCGCTTTTTTGTCTTTGTATTTTATATGTAAGCTGTTTGAAACTTGAGTATACTCACTACTTGATTGATTTTTTTATTATATTTTATTAAATGTACTTTATATATGTACGTTTCGTATATATGTTATATGTTTGGTATTCCATAATATGTTCTAGTTTTTCATACTCTCCCCATTTTTTTTTGATCTGCTTCTTCTGCGCTAAAAAGTTTTTCATTCTTAAAATTTGGACAAATATACCACACTAACATAATACATTTAAAACATTAATTACCTCTACAAAACATGTTAATCCATTAGTCATCACTTTAAAACAAATAATTCTGATCATTGATCATTTATATAGTATGTGAACTAATATTTTATTTAAAGTAAAGTATCTTGTTATTGGAAATGTGCAACAATCAATTTAACTTCACCAAAATTCTTTTTTTATCACTAACATTTTTGGTTCTTCTTTTTCTTTTGTCCTTAATCCCCAAATTAACAATATAGTTTGATTTATCATGGAGGACACTAAATCGAATGATTTATGAATCTTCTAAAGAGTGTTAATTGATGACCCTGCTCAGGACATTAGGACAAATTGATGAAATTGTTGTATCTACTGTTATAGGTCTTTATTCAGGTGCGCACAATTTCAGAAGAATCAGACGTTTTAAAGTAGGTAAACGTCTTTGAAAGATTCCGTTAGATATCTACAGCTGAAACAATAATCAAATATGACTTACAGCTATCAAGTAAACAATATCCTACAAAAGCATATCAGTTGTTTTTTATCCATAAGACATCTTCATACGTATCTCAAATATTTTTCCCTCTCTGGTTGTCATTCCTAGAAAATAATGAACTGTATATTCGGTAAATTTCTTAGAATTCCCGAAATGTTCAGATATTTTTTCCACGAATTTCTTAGGCCATAGGGCCATGTGGGTGGCTTTTATTTACTTGCAATATGCCTAACATATTCAGAACTCAACTAAGCATCCAAATAAAATTTCCTTTTTGTTGAAATTAGAACATACAATAGCAAAATATAATTTATGAATTTCGTTTCGTTTTACATCAACATTGTAAAAATCGAAAAAATTTAAGTATTTAGAAAAGTTGAAATTTAGTGAAGATTCTTTGCTGTTATTGTTTTTATAGTTAAATAATACTCTGAAATATAATGTAAAAAAATAATATTAATACTGGCACACTGAAAATACTTTCAAACTAAACTGACATCAATTGTTTTATAAATATGGAGTTTTGTGGGAATATGTTATTTAACAATTGAAATTACCTTTACTAACTTGAAACAGAAATGTTTAAAATCATTTACAGAAATATTTAATTAAATTTTCATTACGTTATGAACTCGGGGTTTTTGTAACAAAAAAAAAGATTCTAACTGTTCCAAGCAATAAAGGTAAACCTTTCATACATTTCATAACATCTCTTGTTTTGAAGAAAATAAAACTGTTAATCTCATGAAATTTTTTCATGGATAGCCGAGAATATTTTCTTTATACATCTAGTTCGTTAAATTTTTTAGTATCACCATGATGAAAAAATATCCTAGTCCCCTAAAAATTTTCTCAATTACATTTTGGTAGCTATATAGGACATTTGAAAAAATATTGATGTCAACTTTAACTTAACAAATTAACCAAATCCCAGTCTGATACAAACAATGTTGATAGAACCGTCGTCTTGTTTTATATCTCCCAGGATCTATTCCTGCAAAACCATGCCATACAAATAGTCGATTCTGTCAGATTTTTGGGCCTCCTTATTGACATTAATCTCAAATTTTCACAACATGTGCATGTCTTAACTAGAAAATTATCATCGGCCTGTTTCGCCATAAAATCCATCTAAAGTGAATTAGATACGGCATCTACAAGAATACCCTATTTTGCATTGTACGAATCTCATCTTTGTTATGGTCTTCCCTTCTGGGGTTTACAACTTGACACCATTCTCAAATTGCAGAAGAGAGCAATAATTGTTACATGTATGTTCTGAAAAATAGGGCTCTTTGCAAACCTTATTTCAAGAAAAATAGAATTTTAATGATTCCTGCTTCATATTTACTTGAATCTGTGTGCTTGACTGAAAGTATTTTCATGCCGTACCCTTGGTGTCACAGCACGGGTATTCTCAACAACACCGAGATCTAAGGACTCGAGGCTGCCGAATGACGTCACAACAGGCAGGCAGACCCGAAGTGACATCGTTGTGCGTTGGATAACGCGAACCGCAAAAGCAATAGGTTTTTTGAAATTTTTGAAGGGATTTCGGTTTAAAGAGGGTACCAGTCGTCAACTGAGCCCTTCTTTGTACCCCATTCGATTTTATTATGGAAAAACGAAATTTCAAAGCAAATACCATTACTACCAAAACTTATGTAATCAAAGTATTCAATTTTCGAATTTTGCATGACGCCAATCGGTCATTTAATTTTCCACAGTAATTTTTAACGAGTGTATAGGTAATCACAATTTTTGCAATCTTATGAATTGTATGAATATTACTTTTACTATCATTATGTAGATGGTCGTTTTCTGAGAGAAATTTCAAAATATATTGAGTAGGAAATGCCCGTTTATTATGAACTGTTAGAAAAGCTTCCTCGAAATCATCTAAAATTTTGTTGAATATTATATATGCATATAAAACTATTCGTACGATAACGTCTAAAGGTGAATTATTTTGGAAACTGTCCTCAATATCTAACATATTCAACGCCAATGAATCTAATAAACTGGAAATATGTTTCAAAACTTTTTCAATTTCTTCGCTTTTCTCAGGAACATATTTTTCAGCGTTTTTGTCGATATTATGCAACAAATCTTTGATTTCACTTATATTATGGGAAGTGAAGGGAGTCTTCGAATCAGGTTTAAGGTAGTTTCGCAGCGACTTTCAAATCGAAGCTTATTACAGAGTACGTCATTACAGGCCCAGGAGAATATTTCAATCTGAATAATGTGACTTTACTAGTATCATTTATTTTGAACCAGCCTTAAGGCAGTTGAAATGAGTTTAAAACATTAAGAAAATGTTCAAAATCATTATATGAAGATTTTTTTCACAAGCTTCAAGTTCGATCTTACTATTTCTAATTGCATTCGCAAAACTTTTATTTTCTAATTCGCGTAGTTTTTCATCACGACTAAGGCGAAATTTAATTGTTTTTGATAAATAAGAAGGACAAGTTTGGAGTTTGGTGGGTACAGCCTCGGGTACAGCATCGTTTTTTAGTCTAGGAAAATTTAAACTAACAGTTACATACTCGCCGGTTTTGGAATCCGTTGCAGTAGAACAAGTGATTATATTTTCCTTGGCAAAATGTAATTCACAGACCCTAGAGAACTTCGATGGAGAAAAATTTTCCCGGTGAATAACTGCCACCTATTTAGCAGACATCACTTCATCCGTTGGAAAACGGAAAAAGTATACTTTTGGTCCATTTTTATAGTTACCGCGGCATCCCGGTACACAGCAACTATATGGCATTTCAAATATTTCGTTTCGGTGACACACCACTACCACTACACAAAAATAGCACACCAATAATTAATCCTGTTACAACAAATCACAAAAAAAAACAAGGGAGAAACACCCACGTTGCTCTTTTGAGGAAGTAAACAAACACTGAAAAAGTAGGGTTAAGCGGTGAAGCTGAATTCGCTTATACCTCGCTGTGCTTACGTCACGTCACTCTGACGTCAGAGTCCTCAGTCCTTATATTCTCGGTGTTGTTGGTATTCTACTACATCTTCGGGACATCATGTTCACCTCCCTATTCCTTCCTCTGAATTAACAAAAAAGTCCATCATTTACAATGCTAAGAAAATTTACACTATGTGATTTGAATCACATTCTAGATGAATTAAAATCTATAACTTCTCTGGCCAATTTTCGGAAAGGAACTAAATCTTACTTTCTTAATAGACTTTAGGTATTACTCTATAGAGGACTACTATTCTGAGCATTGATGGATTTGATTGAGGAGGATTTGACACTCTCGGTACTATTGTAAAGTTTGTATATATTTTGTATGGAAATGTGTGATGTGTTTTTATTTCTAGGTATTACATTGTTGAGTTTGTATATTTTTTGATTGATGTGTGTTTATTTTTATGTTTTACATTGTTTATTTCCTATTTTTCTGCTATGTCAATAAAGTGTATATTTTGAGACAATAAAACATATTTTGATTTGATAAAGGTGATTCTTTTTTACATTGGTGGAGTCCCGCCAACACGTGTTGATAACACATACGTTGCCAATTAGAATCTATAACTTCCTTGGCCAATTTTCGGGAACGAACAAAATTTTATTTTCTTGATAGCATTTATAACTTCGTAGAGAACTACTATTCTGATTCTGATTGATCGAAAAGACCAAACTGAATAACACAGGCATTAGCTTCGATTAAACCTACTCTCGGTTCTATTGTTAATAATATAAAGTTTGTATATATTTTGTGTGAAAATGTGGTTTGATGTGTTTTTATTTCTATGTTTTACATTGTTTATTTCTTATATGTTTCGCTTGATGTGTTTTTATTTTTATATTTTACATTGCTTAGTTTTTATATTTTTCGCTTTTTCGATAAATTGTATAATTTTAAAGACAATAAAGCATATTTTGGTTTGATTTGAATCCTTCCTACTGTTGATATAGTATTTTCATCCAATTACTTTTTAACAAAATTCATTTTAAATTATCCGGTTTACTTCGACGATTCTATTCTACTAAGCTAAAAATATTTGGAGGCCATTTTCGCAGGCAAACCTTAAAAATATGTAGTGCATTCAGGGCCGTAGCCCAGGGGGCGCCAGAGGGGCTGAGCCCCTTCCAGCATTATTTAAGCCCACTCTAGAAAAGATACCAGAATTATTACAAACCACAAACGTTTATATCTGCGTTGAAACATAAAACTAGCCTACTTACAAACAAATCTACCTGATTGTAAAACTGACTTAAAATTATTTATTTGCTGCATCATTTAACCCGCAAAACATGTTGACGTTTTTATCCTACAGAGCCGTGTCGCACATTAGACGCTGATTTGTCGCCCAAAAGCGCAACCGTGGTTGCGACATGTTAACGGGGAAACATTGGTAACAAGTATATTATATAATTAAATTATATTTAATGATGAAAGTACATTTTTATTTTGTTTTAAATAGTTTTAATTTTTATTTGTTTTATTTATTTAGAGTTTTCTAAGAGAAATTTCATATTTATTATTTTTTATTAGAATAATTTTTTTTATTTTTCGAAAATGTTTTTCAATTAATATTCGTTTTCCAGTATACACTTCTAGGTTAAAAGACAGAAAAAGCTGTATATTCCTGTCTTTTTTTCACGTATATTTATTTTAGTACTATGTAAAAAACAAGCCCCCTCAAGAATTTGTTTAGCCTCCTCTAGAAAGCAGTGCTAGCTACGGCCCTGCATTTATTGCAAAGTGAGCTCTAACTGAATTTAACATTTTTAGTATAATTTCGTTTCGAATTTTACATTTAACAATATTCATCAATGAAAATATCCTCTCCACGAATGCATTGGATGACTGTAAGCTTAGAAGAGTAAATGTAAATAGAGCTAAATCTTCAAACATGAATTTGTAGGCTGCTATTATTTAAATCTGTAACCTTCCTCCAAAAAGTGGCTCTATAATGATATTAACGTCTATAGATATATTTATTTGTTTATATAATATATATAATATATATAATTAAATTATATTTAATGATGAAAGTACATTTTTATTTTGTTTTAAATAGTTTTAATTTTTATTTGTTTTATTTATTTAGAGTTTTCTAAGAGAAATTTCATATTTATTATTTTTTATTAGAATAATTTTTTTTATTTTTCGAAAATGTTTTTCAATTAATATTCGTTTTCCAGTATACACTTCTAGGTTAAAAGACAGAAAAAGCTGTATATTCCTGTCTTTTTTTCACGTATATTTATTTTAGTACTATGTAAAAAACAAGCCCCCTCAAGAATTTGTTTAGCCCCCTCTAGAAAGCAGTGCTAGCTACGGCCCTGCATTTATTGCAAAGTGAGCTCTAACTGAATTTAACATTTTTAGTATCATTTTGTTTCGAATATTATATTCAACAATATTCATCAATGAAAATATCCTCTCCATGAATGCATTGGATGACGGTAAGCTTAGAAAAGTAAATGTAAATAGAGCTAAATCTTTAAACATGAATTGGTAGGCTGCATTGTAACAGATTTAACACGACGTGACAGGATTATAGTCAGGGCCGGCCTAAGGCGAAAATTGCAAGTGTGCTAGACTCAAATTTTATGCCCCTGTAGGGGTGTCTGGGAAGTATGGAATTTTTTGATATTTAAGGTCCAAAAACACAGTTTTTGTGCACTTTTGCGCCTTGTAGAACATTAAATTTATGTATGACAATTTGATTCATTATTGATTGACTTGATATGTTCAGCACTCTTACTTGTACTATAACCAATATTATGTCAAATAAACTAATGGAAGCTTAACTCTAGGTAACGTTGCAATGATTTTTATGCTTATACTGCAATTACTAGCTAATGCGGGAAACACTGTCCACCGGACCTAGGATAAATTTCCATAACAGTGTTTATTAATGGCGCAAACACAAAAAAAATTATTAACTATTAGGATAGTACATAGTCACTTTTATTATACATTTTATACAAGGGATTTTCTTGCTTTCATTTCGGAGAATGAATTTACTATCTTAATTTCAGACGCCAATTGGCTAGAAAAGCAAAGCCGGGGGAGGGGGAGGGGGCCAGGAAGATGAGTCACAACAGTCGCGTCCCGCCACGAGACGACTGTTCTACTGACCTTGGACTTTGGTCAAGGGCATCAGACTTACTGTATTTCAGAACTCATTGGGGTAGCCGGGTAGAACTTCGGTTCTACCTTGAATTTTAACTGTAATCGTTTTAAGACAAAATACCTTCTATAGTCGGCAAATCATTGGAAGCTTGGGATTTTTAGCTGTGTGAATTAATTTTTCAATCCACAAACTGGCAACGACGCTGGGCTAGGGGTGTAGAAGAAGTGTACAGCTGTTTAGGGTCTAAGCTTCCAATGATATGCCGGCGAGTATAGTTTAAATATTTCTGCCCAATATTTAAATCAGTTTCAAAAATTTGCCAAATTTATTATTTTTTTTTACAAAAATTTAATGCCCCTCCAAAAGGCTTGAGTGTGCGGCTGCATACTTCGCACACCCCTTAGGCCGGCCCTGATTATAGTTTAATTGAGAGGACAAACAGGCCGAATCGGTCAAGGAATGCAAACGAAAGTTCTCCGAAGCGGGTAAAACTGAAACTGACATAGGATAGGATGATGGTATCATTGAACTTGGGTGTATACGTGATGATAGTAACGTAAGGACCTACAATATAATTTCAGCAAAGGCGGGGACAGGTGCAGCGGGTAATTAAATATACGACTATTCTATTTTGGATGCACTTCGACACAGATACATAAAACTCTTGAATTTGGGTTTTAGGAAGTGCTCCACCTGTTCCACTTCCGATAAAAAAATCAGTTAACAGGTTCCATCTTGTTTCGAGGATAAGTTATGAATGAAACAGGTGTTTTTGATAGATTAAACAATATGGAATTTTTTTAAAAAACTGGGGAAATATTTTAAATTAATTTTTGGAATAACCAAATGAACAAACAAAATCTAAAATGAAAAACCCTTCTTGTGATGACTTATTATATATAAATATATATATATATATATATATATATATATATATATATATATATATATATATATATATATATATATATATATATATATATATATATATATATATATATATATCTAATATAAAAAATTCTCGTGTCACGGTGTTAAAAGTAAAACTCCTCCGAAATGGCTCGACCGATTCTCATGAAATTTTGTGAGCATATCGGGTAGGTCCGAGAATCGGCTAACATCTATTTTTCATCCCCATAAATGTTGAGGGTGATCCACCCCTCAATTTTTCATTTTTATTTTTCAGACAAGATTTTGTGTTCTGTTTTTTTTATGATACAACATTCAAAAATGCATATAACCCTAAATTTTTACCTCTCTACGATCAACTCCTATTTTTTATTTGTTAAATTCCTTCGAAATGGCTCGACCGATTCTCATGAAATTTTGTGTTCATATCGGTTAGGTCTGAGAATTATACAAAATCTACTTTTCATCCCCCTGAATTTTGAGGGTCGACCGAGGGGTGGTCCACCCCTTAATTTCAATTTTTATTTTTCAGACAAAATTTTCTGTTCTATTTTTTCATGATATATAAATTCAAAAATACATACAACCCTAAATTTTCACCGCTCTACGTTCAACCCCTATTTTTTATATGTTAGACTCCTCCAAAATGGCTAGACCGATTCCCTTGAAATTTTGTGTGCATATCGGTTAGGTCTGAGAATCGGACAACTATTTTTCTGTTCTATTTCTTTTATGATACAGCATTCAAAAATACATACAACCCTAAATTTTCAACCCTCTACGATCAACTTCTATCTTTTATTTGTTAATTATAAACGTCAATTTTTCTGGCAAGATTTTCATTTTTACTTCGTCATGACTTAGAATAATAATATAATATTACTCTCAATTTTGTACCCTTCTACGATCAATCCATATTTTTCCATCGCAATTTTAATTTTTTTTCAACCACATGTCCACAATAGGGTTGCAAGATGGCAATCGAAAATAACATTAGTCTGTTTGAGAATAGGTCGTAATATATTTTTACCCCTATAATAATATAATAAAGTGATTAGGGTGGTTCACCACAAACATTTTTATAAATTTTTTGGACAAATGTTTTTTTTAAAATTTTTTATGTTGCATTAAAAAATACATATAACTGTAAATTTTCACCTTTCTATCTACAACACATATTTTTTCATAGCCATTTTCATAATTTAAACAACGTTTTGCTGGGTCAGATAGATTGATAGATAGAAAGATAGATTACTATCTAGATAGATAGATAGTTATATAGGTAGATATACATCGGCAGATAGATGAATAGATAGAAAGATAGACGGATAAAAATAATTTATGTGGCAGAACAACGTTTGCCGGGTCAGCTAGTATATATATATATATATATATATATATATATATATATATATATATATATATATATATATATATATATATTTATATATATATATATATATATATATATATATATATAGATATATATATATATATAGATATATATATATATATATATATATATATATATATTAACAGAGTGTCCCAATAATAAAACGCCAGAGTGGTACTGGAGGTATTTTGGCTTCAGGTCAATCAGATAACCTCAACATGTCCTCTGTAAAAGTTTTCTGGTTTTCGAGATATTGCCACTTTTATGTTTTTTTCAAAGTCTTTACTTTTCAGTCCTTTTTTCATCTGTTGTGGCTATAACTAATTTTTAAGTTTTGGTTTCCTTTCCTGGGCTTTCGCTAACAGTTGGTTTAGACATTCGAGTAATCATTTAATTAAAAACTAGAATATCAAGAAGATCTACAGATCCTAATCGACAGTGTAACCGTCGTCTGTGAGGAATATGGACTAAAGCTTAACACTTTGACTGCGGATTTTTTTAAGCTTACTCAACCTGGGTGCTAATTTTTTTTTTGATGTTTTTCTTTCATTATCTTGTTGCAAATATAAATTCACTATTTTTGTCGAAATATACCGAGTGTTCGTAAGCATTGTATGCATGACACGGATCCGTGTCATGAGCACCTTGTAAAAATTTTCTTGTTTTGTGCTGACCGACACGGATCCGTGTCGACAAGTTTATAATGTTTTTTTCTCTTCTTGCGGGTGGTAAAATGCAAGCTACATTCCTTTTCGTGAAAAAAAATTCAACAAATGATTTCAGAACACAAATATATTGAAACAAATAAAATAATACTGAATGTAAAACATAGAATACATACATGAAAAAGGCAACATAAACATGAGAAATATTTTTTCTAATATAAAAATGCATTATTTGGCATGATATATCACAAAACATTTTCCTGGGCACAATCCAGGCGCATCAGGGCATTTCTCGCAGTGATATATAGTGCTTTTTCTAATCTTATTATATTATGAGTCCGATACGGAAACGGCGCGAAAAATACGAATTTCCTATGCTTTCGCTATATGCTAATGAGCGCACGACTGCTTTCAACTGATGCTCGCGGCACACTGCCAACCTGACTTTACGAATACGCGCGACACGGATCCGTGTCATGCGCACGCGGCTACAAGTAAAAGGTGACACGGATCCGGGTCGCTAGCAGTGAATGTGTTAACACCAAAAAGACAAAATATATGATAGTCAGCAAAGTACCTGTGCATCAAACAGTTATTACAGCATATGGAATTCCACTTGAAAAGGTCAACAATATCACCTATCTCGGATGCAATATAAACGACAACTGGGATATGAGCAAAGAGGTCAGAATCCGTATAGAGAAGGCCAGAGATGCGTTCTTTAAAATAAAAAAGGTACTTTGTGGTCAGAGTATTAGCAACAAACTGAAGATTAGACTGGTAAAGTGCTACATATTCCCAATACTGCTGTATGGATTCGAAGGTTGGACATTGACAGACACACTGCTAAAGAAGCTCGAAGCCTTCGAAATGTGGGTGTACCGGAGAATACTCCGCATTAGCTGGGTCGACAGGGTCCGAAATGAGGACGTTTTGCTGCGCATGGGCAAGGATACGGAAATAATGAAGACAATTAAGATACGTAAACTGGAATATTTTGCGCATGTGATGCGACATCCAGAAAGATACGGAATTCTTCACTTTATAATGCAAGGCAAAATCGTAGGAAGAAGAGGGCCAGGCCGAAGAAGAATATCCTGGCTAAAGAACCTCCGAGATTGGTTCCAGAAGTCCACCACATCCCTATTTCGTGCGGCAGCCAATAAAGTTATGATAGCCAGAATGGTAGCCAACGTTCGGTAACGGACACGGTACACAACGAAGAAGAAGAAAAACTAACACGCTATGTTAAAAAAAACTAAGTTGTTTCATTTTATTTCAATTCGAAAACCTTAACTAGAGTTTGACTAATTACTGTGAAAAAATTATGTACCGGACCGGATCAGCAAATGATCTTAAAAACTAGATTACTCAATGCTCTTTCGAAAATGGTACAAAATTTGTAGTTTTTTTTCCAAAAGTTTGAAAATTCCAATTTTTGTCATTGAAGTCTTGCTACTTGCAATTAAAAAAAATGCTTAGTAAAAGGCGCAGGCGTCTTTTGTCGGCAAATTACAAATTGGTAGTTGTGGTAGCAAATGTTTTTAACTGCTATTCATCACCCTTTTCAATTCATTGTTGTAGGTAGGCAGCCAAATAATGAACAAAAATTTTTTTTTTTTTCAATTGAATTTTACAACGTTTGAAGCAAATAAAGAGCTTTGATCTGAATTTTGAATCATTATTTTTACATTAGATTTTCGAAATATGAGCCATCTCTTAAACACAATCTGAATCTTCTTTAAAAATTGTCCTTTTAAATGCCTTGAACTTAAATCAGATATTTCACATGCTGTTTGATTGATTCGTTGACGCAGTTCATCGGCTGATCAAATTGGTTTCACATAGACCTCATCTTTTAAACATTCCCAATGAAAAAAATCGAGAGGATTGAGGCCTAGGGAGTGCGGGGGTCACAAAATTGGTCCTAGCCGGTGAATCCAATATCCAAATATTATATTTTAAAAATGAAGGACACCCTACCGCGTAGCACTAGGAATGATAAAACCCCTCGGCGCATGTGCATGTCGTCAATATTTTTTGAATGTACCTATTATATAAATTAAATTACAATGAAAGTCGATATTACGAAAGAAATGAAGGAAAATTGTAATAAATGTATTAATAAGTCGATATTACGAATGAAATCAGTGAAAATTTAGCAAAAAAATTCATTGATTGACTGTCGAATTTGAATATCCTATCCCGGCTCATTTTGCTGCAAATTATGAATCAAATTGATAAGATATCTCTATGGATGGGAAGCAGACACAGACGCAGAATCAAGCTTAAGCTATCAACGTCGCTTGGTTACCGTGGCACACAGAGCACTTCGACGCATGTTTTGTAGGACTTCGTACATATCGACCTTGGCGCATGCGCATGTCGTAATGCCTATCTAAAAAACGCTATAATTTTTTTATTCTTCGTTGGGAAAAAATTGGAAACAAAACTTCTCTGATGAAATCATATGTATTTTATCGATATCCGTTGGAATTTTTAAAATTGGACCAGATCCCAACTTTTTGTAGTGAGAATTTAGCTTCACCTCGGGGTAAAAACGCTATATTTTTTTATTCTTCGTTGGTAAACATTGGGAATTCAAATTCCCTAATGAAATCATATGTGTTTTATCGATATTTTTAAAATCGGGCCAGTTACCAACTTTTTGTCGTGAGACTATAACCCCTTTAGCTTCGCCTCGGGGTAAAAATATTACTTATATTCACACTAATTCGCACAGTATTGTATTATAATGGAGTAATAAATATTATTTATCATAATTCACAAGCACTAAATAAAATGCTTATGCAAGAAATGTATTCTTTCACTCATTTTGCGTTTTGTTTATCAATTAGTTTATTATATTAATTATATAGGTTTTAATAAAATCTCTGAAGGTTTTTCAAATATAACTTTTCAAATATAAGTAAAAGAATAGACCTGTAAATTTGAAATATCACATCTTCAACGACAATTTTCCATTCTTCCAATATTTGTGTGGTTATTGTGGCAACACATTAGTTGTTATCAAACGTTTACTATGTAGTTTAGTTATAATATCATTTGAGTAATGACAGACAAAGAGGAACTGTCACTATTTTTCTAATTAATCATTTACCTCCCAGTTACTTCTATTTTAATCACTTCATAGAAGTTCTTTGCCTTCTTTTACGTATTTCTTGTTTCAACTGAATTCAAAGAATTGCTTTCGAGATTTCCGGTGGTAAACATTTGTTTAAATTCTTCTTTACAATTATTTGCAAGCAACACAAGAAATATTTTCATGGGCCTCATTATCTATACTAAAATAAACATCCCACTTATCAAATATTGAACAGTACATAAGTTCAAAATATTTTGCACGTACTGAGATCATTTTCAATGTTGCCAAAAACTATTAATAATTAATATCAATAACTTTTTAATTTGGAATATGAACGGGAGCACGAATTCTTAAGATATTCATTTTGTTGATATTTTGATAATTAGATTCGATTGTAGCCAATAAGAATACTTTTGCTTCTAATATCTAAATAAAAATAGTTATTTTTTTTTGTATTAAGTGTGCGAAATCAGTGTTTTTTTAATGGCGCATAAGAATCTAAATTTTTAGGCGAGATCGTCATATCGAGGATTAAAATTCATTCGAATGCGCCATGAAATACTGATTTCGCTCACGAAATACAAACAATATTTTTTGTACAACTGGCAAGAAAGTATTTAAATTATAAGTATTTATTAAAAGTCATTTTATTTTGAAAATTAAAATCCATGCAGTCAAGTATGTTTATCAATATATTCTATGATCTTATGTAGCGGAATATTTGAACGTGATTTTCACCACCTTCAAAACGTCGGATTGATTTGAAATTTTGCAATGCAATAATTTAAATAGTTTATCTTATTATCTTAATCAGGGTCTTCAGCATTAGCGATTTTTCAAATCAGATACCCGGTAGTGTCTTTGTGCCATGTAGATACGCGTTTAAAACCGTTTCAAAACTATAAAAGCCAAGATAAAAATAGGAGAAAAAAAAATAAAAAACACGTTTTTCTAGTAAGCAGAACTAAAAAATTGAAAATTAATAATAGTTTGAAAATACTCAAAGACACGCTCTTATAGATAACCCAACTATAAAGTAGAAAATGAATAATAGTTTGAAGAAACAAAAAAACACGGTTTAATAGAGAAGCAAATTGAAAAGAAAAAAATAGTTTTCAATAATTTTAAATTAAGAATAGTGTAATTAACAAAAAAAATTCTTTTATTGTGGAAAAGCGTTGGGTGCTTTTCAAGACATTTCCATACTCTACTTTCACCAATATATGTCATTAAAATATCATAACAATTGACTTCAAGCACCCCACGCCTTTGTACAATAAAATAAAATTTTTTTCAATCACATTATTCCTATATGAAAATGATATTTCAAAATTTCTATATCCTAATTTAAAAATTAATTTCGCAGTCACGTATTGTTAATAAAAAACTGAAAATAGTATATTGTTTTATTATTAGGAGTAAAAGTGATACTTTTTGTGGCGAGACTAAATGTTTTAGTCGAGCCACAAAAAGTGCTTTTCTCCGAATAAAACATTTCCGCAAACGGTGTTCAAACGATAGAATTAAGATGATATTTTGAAAAAGGATTAGATGTGAAGAAACGTAAAACTAGATTGCTTTGCTTACTGGTTTTGTAGATGTCACCGCAACACAAATTTGACAATTCAACAAAATAATTGACAGAAACATTTAAAGTCACTTATCTACGCATTATAGGACTGTGCGTTTTTGGTAAGTACCCGATTATTAAGAAATAAATTGTATTAAAATAAATAAAATTTTTCTTACAAATTACATTATTTTCGGATTCGGAACCCAAGTGTACGCCGCCCGACGTTCTTGATATTCCCGTGAGAGTACAAAAAACTGTATTTTTTTGTACGCTCACGGCCGGACAAAATAGTAAAAACAAAAGGACGACTGTGAAATGAAACTTCAACATTGAGAACTGAGGATAACGTCAGTTTTTGACTTTTGCGAAAAACTAAAATTTTTTCAAAGGGGATCTTATTTGAATTCTCTCAAGAATAACTCCAAAAATCCAATTAAGATTTATAGTTTAACAATTTTACAACAATATTAACTATTGCATACGGGGTCATCCATAAATTACGTCACAAGAATTTCCGGATTTGTTTACCCTCCCCCCGTCCTTGTCACAGCTGGTCACATTTGTGAGACTCCCCTCACCCAAGTGTGACGTCACATATTTTGCAAATTTTCATTTGGAAATTATTGAATGAAAACAGCGGTTCCGAAATCAGTTTTATTTCCATTTAAATTAGTTTTTAATAAAATTAACATCGAATCAAACAATTAACGAAACAAAAAACGATTTATTATATTAATTAAAGAATTTAAAACAAAAAACAATTGACTTTATTAATCAAAGAAATTAATAAAACAAAAAATATTAATAGAATTATATTAATTAAAGATACAAACTTAATAATCTCTATTAGTCCATGGACTAATAGATTTTTAAATGTGACGTCACGAAATTCAGGACCCCTCCCTCCCCCTTGTCACATAATGTCACACTTCGTCGACCCCCTCCCTCCCCCTAAACGTGTGCCGTAATTTATGGATGGCCCCTAACAATTGAAAAATAGCGATAAAATATTTTTGCCGAAGGGTTATTATTCATTCACCTATACAGTGACTGCCTGAATTTTTTAATTTCTTAATTTTAATATTTAATATAGTTAAATAATTTGTATTGTTAGTGTACTAAATGGGCGTGAAATGCGCAGGCCAAGTTTTCGGCAGTATTTTCACCGCTCAGGAAAAAATATAAACATTAATCCTACAGTTGTGGTGGTGTCTGTTAAACCAAGTTCAACAATAAAGCACTTATTGACTAGACTTTAGACTACTAGTATGGAACATAGTTAGCCTGAAATATTGCAAGGAATTCTTTGTGCGGCGAGTAGGGGGCAGTCGACGAATCTTTACTTTGCAATTTTCACATATTGGTTCTTTTTTTATGTCTTAATCTTTTATTCAAGTGCCATATATACATATATAAACCTTATAATCTAATTGAGTTTAGGTTGAGAAATATTAATACTAATGACAACGTACTGTCCTAAGTCGTGGCCGACTTTACAGTCATGGACCAAATAGTTATTTATGTTCAAGTGTGTTATATAGATCCTAACGCCCGATGGGCGTTAGGATCTAGTAACCCCCCCGGTACATGAAATAACCCAGATTTTGAAGAATGTAACTATATAATCTACTACTTATAATGAATGAAAAGATAATGATATTGTTAAAATCCTAGACCAATCATTTCTACAAAACCGGCAATTTTCTCTCAATTTGAGAATATTGAAACAAGCTCGCGATACAATACCGTCTTAATTATAATTCACCGAATAATTACATAATTAATAAATCTCAATAGCTTGCCTTATTATTCTCCTTCTTTCTCTCCATTCAGGAGATCAGAGAACGTGAATGGACGCACGCCGCCTATTGGGGTATTCTGTTTTCTGTGGGTGTTAACACAGAATTGTGGCATCTGTGATCCTAATATAAATAGAGATCGGGTGGTTATTGTGCCGGCAGTTTGAGTTTGAATACGTTTGTCATCTCTTCTTCGATTTTGAGGAGTAGAAGGTGAGTGTTTTTCCGAGTTGTCTATATTTCCGATTAATTGATAGTATCTTATGGAGACGAATATGCCAAAAGTCAGTTTGTGGTGGTAACGCTAACTATGTAATTTTTAATTTTGTCAATAAAATTTCGATCTTGTGTCATTATCCGGTAAGTTAGAATTTATTAATATTTGACAATTATCCTTGAAAACTTTGACAGTTTACAAAGTTTCTCACTATGTAGAACTCAATGAATACTCTCAATTCACGAGAATATGAAAAAGTAAATGTATTACTTACTCAAATTTTTGAAAGCTATACTATAGAACATAATATTGATAAATCATTAAATCTTTTTACTCAGATATGCTGAAACATTCAAACTTGTTACTCAAATATAAAAGAATTTTAGACAAAGTTATTGTAATTCTACATATAGTTTTATGGACGAAAAAGGGGGTGAACATTTGATATTTTATATTAAAACAATGGTTAATAATAACAATTCACACATTTATTGAATGAAATAACGCATGACGCACGTTTCAGTGAAACTTCACCTTCTTCAGATGCTAAAGGCGAACTCAATCTGAAGAAGGTGAAGTTACACCGAAACGTGCGTCATGCGTTATTTCATTTAATAAATGTGTCAATTTTTATTATTAACCATTGTTTTAATATGTTTATTAATTTACATCATCTATCAATCAATCCAAAATTTGATATTTTGTCTATTTTCATTGGAATTTAATTATTTTATGAAATTAATTTAGAAAGTTAATGCTGAGTATGGTCAGGATATAACATATTTTAATAATATGTAATATAATAATGTCGGGAGAATCGGGGAGACGTCTGTAACACAACATTTCAAACACCTGTTAAGTAGTTTTGTCACATTGAATGCATCAGAAAAAGAATGCGGTTATTTCGATATCAATTTTGAATTATAAAACTTTTCAAAAGTTACTAAGTTCGTGACGAAACGTTATATATATATATATATATATATATATATATATATATATATATATATATATATATATATATATATATATAAATATAATCTCTTGATAATTATTAGCAATAACAGGCTGGTTGAATCTCAAAAAACTCGATTTTATTAAAAAATTGACGTTTCGCCACGACATTCGTGTCTTTATCAAAACTTTTGAAAAAATTGAAATTTCTTTGACATTTATCGATTTGAAAAAATTTGAATAGAAAAAGACTACTATGTTTCAATTTTTTCAAAAATTTTGATAAAGCCACGAATGTCGTGGCGAAACGTCAACTTTTTAATAAAATCGAGTTTTTTGAGATTCAACAAGCCTGTTATTGCTAATAATTATCAAGAGATTAGAAATAGTTCACAGGCACAACAATCCGAATGAATAATTATATATTATATAATATATCATATATATATTATATATATATATATATATACATATATATAATATATATATATATATAATATATATATATATATATATATATATATATAATATATATATATATATATATATATATATATATATAATATATATATATATATATATATATATATAAATATATATATATATATAATAAATATATATAATATATATATATATATATACATATATATATAAATATATATATGTATATATATATATATATATATATATATATATATATATATATAATACCAGCAGTCTTGTCCGTTAATAGTAGATGGTAGAGAAAACCATATAAATCCTTACCCACATAATGTACAATAGTATATTGTACAACGAGCATGGAATGACATGCATTTCCTACGAGTATGACGTTTGCAGCACGAGCCGCAGGCGAGTGCGGCAAATCATACGAGTAGGAAATGATCATTCCATGCGAGTTTTACACTATACTTTTTCTACGAATGTTACTGTCACATAAAATGGGATAAGTTATATTTTTCCTTTCAAGATTTTAAAAAATGTCAATCTGACGTTCCACAAAAAAACACGCGGCGCCGGTTAACGCCAACTTTGTAAAAATACCCGTGCACAATGTGAACTTTGTAGTTCACTCACCATGGTGATAGAAGCACAATGAAAATAGGTATAAAACAATCCACTATGTTCCGCAATTACTTTTGAACATAGAATGATGGTTTTTATTGACATTCGTAGAAAAAATATGTTCTTAATTATTTGATTGCAAGATTTTTGAAAAATATGAAAATCAGAAAAAGAAAACTACCTATGTATGTTTCATTTATTTTTTTTTGCGGCTGTGGCAGTCTTTAGTAACTAATTACGTTATAATGAGCAGTCATCAGGTCTGCTTATATTAGATGGTAAGGGAAACCCCAGAAACACTTATGTCGAATGTAAAAAAACAGGTTCTTAATGATTTGATTTATCGACTCGTATTTAAAAGCATCACACGTAATTTCAACTAAACTATATTCAAAATTACATCTATTCTAGAAAATTTGAATATTGTGGATGTGATTAATGGTTAGTTAGACGTTCTGAAGATGTGGATGGTATTGAAAAAATTAAAGCGGTGTCCAGAATGGGGTGGTTAGTAGTGTTATCGAATCATTTGGGTAATTTGTTGTTTTTTGGTTCATGTTGTTCGTTAGATGAATGAATCTGTATATTTTGTACTTCAATATTTTATTTAGTTATGTAATTCATGATTTTAGTTGAATTTTTCCGAAAATGCAACATTTCAAAAATTTCTCGGCACTTTTGATCTTTTTCTTTTCCTAAAATTTTGGTACAATTAGAGTAGTATTTGTATGTTTGACTAGTGATGCTGTAACTTGTGTTTCTGCATATTTTCTGCTTTTATTCTTTCCCCCCAAAATTTATTTATATATATATATATATATATATATATATATATATATATATATATATATATATATATATATATATATATATATATACTAGCTGACCCGGCAAACGTTGTTCTGTTGTCCATATAAATTATTTTTATGTATTCATCTATCTGCCGATGTATATCTACCTAACTAACTATATATCTATCTATCTAGATAGTTATCTATCTTTCTATCTATCTATCTATCTAACTCTCTATCTATCTATTTATCTGTCTATCTATCTGCATATCTAACTATCAATTTATCTGGCCGGGCAAACGTTCTACCATATAAATTATTTTTATCTATCTATCTTTTTATCTATACATCTATCTGCCGATGTATATCTACCTATCTATCTATCTAGTTATCTATCTTTTTATCTATCTATCTATCTAACTATCTATCTATCAATCTATCTGATTCGGCAAATGTTGTTTAAATTATTAAAATGGCTATTGAAAAATATCAGTTGTTGACAGAAGGGTGAAAATTTAGAGTTGTATTTATTTTTTAAAGAAACATCATAAAAAATTAGAATAAAAAATTTTGTTCAAAAAATTCATAAAAATGTTAATCATAAGGAGTATGAAAAATATATTACGACCTATCTTCAAACAATTTTCATATAAAATAAAAAAAATGAAAATCGCGATGCAAAAATAGAGATTGATCGTAGAAGGGTAGACAATTGAGAGTAATATGAATTTTTCTATTCTAAGTCATGACAAAATAATAACTTTTGTTATTGTGGTATCTTAAAATTCAAATTAACCTTAGTTTAACTTTTTGTAATAGGTACTATATTACAATTTAAGAGCTCGATTTGAATATTAACTGAAAAATAATAATCACATTTTCAATTAAAAAAAAGTAGGTAAATTCATAAAACATTTCATATTCCTATCTCATAACTGTACCTTGTTGAGAATAGAACTTTTATTTTAAAAATTATTCATTCTGAAATACAAACTTTATAATTTCATAATAAATTTCGAATTGTGTACTATTAAATTTAAAAATGATGAGTTGGCTTACTTTCGGCCGTAGGACATGATCATTTGTAATTGAGCAATTTACATAGGTACTTGAAGATTTGACATGTGATGAACTTCTATGATAAATCCTTCCTGTGCATTATTTCTTTTAGTCATTCGCTTAACCACAATACCAAAGATGATTGTTGGATATCCCAAAGAAACCACTGCGTACCAGATTGTTCCGACTGGCAATTAATTCGAAATAAATTGGTATGCCTCATTAACTAATGTAGAACATTTCAATTTCACACGTGGAACTCAAATAAATTAATTTGTTCGTTCTACTAAGACTCATTAATTCATAGTTGAATGAACAAAATTATTTCATATTTTTGTTTTACGTGTACGATTCAAATGTTCTGCATTTAAACTAATATATATATATATATATATATATATATATATATATATATATATTTACATATATATATATAATATGTATATATATATATATATATATACATATATATATATATATATATATATATATATATATATATATATATATATATATATATATATATATATATATATATATATATATATATATATATATATATATATATATATAGTATATTTATATATGGGATTTCGCAAAAGCGGACGTGATAGAGGAGGTCATTTCCAATCAAAATTACCATATCTATTCTACTAATCCTCAGTTCACTGAACAAAATTATTTCATATTTTAGTTTTATGTGTGAAACTGAAATGTTCTGAATTTAAAACAAAATATAGTATTGTTGAATATAGTTATGTATATATATATATATATATATATATATATATATTTATGTATAAAAATAATAATAATAAAAAATTTTATTCAAGAAAATTTGGCAATGGTTACAAATTCGTATTCCAAAAAGAAACAAAGTAATTAGTCTTAAATAACATAGTTCACCTGATTAAAAATAAAATGAATACAAATACCAATTCACAATGACCATGGCTTCAAAATTACATTGAATAACTAATTATAAATCAAGCTGAACTAAAACTGAATAGACAATCTACAATTACTTCAAACTCGACATGTTAACAACATTTTGGCTGTATTAGTTTGTATATATCAAACGTACTTCATTTCTCCTTTTTTTGGTTTATTTTGAAATTTTTTAAAAAGCTATTTGTATTTCCTAAGTGCAAAGGTATCTCATTATACGTGCTTGAGCCGACATACAGTCTTTCTGAATCTAGGTACACGTAGTGATATATGTAATATGTATAAATATATATATATCAATATTTATATATACATATATATATATATATATATATATATATATATATATATATATATATATATATATATATATATATATATATATATATATATATATATATATATATATAGGGTGACGGAAAAGTGGACGTGATAGAGGAGGCCATTTTCAATCAAAATAACCATGTACATTATTTTTCGACTGTTCATGACACAAAATGAACTACATTTTGGCTGTATTAGTTTGTATATATCAAACGTACTTCATTTCTCCATTTTTTAATTTATTTTGAACTTTTCTAAAGCTATTTGTATTTCCCAATTGCAAAGGTATCTCATTATACGTGCTTGAGCCGACATACAGTCTTTCTGAATCTAGGTACACGTAGTGATATATGTAATATGTATAAATATATGTATATATATATATATATATATATATATATATATATATATATATATATATATATATATATATATATATATATATATATATATATATATATAGGGTGACGGAAAAGCGGACGTGATAGAGGAGGCCATTTTCAATCAAAATAAACAAGTACATTATTTTTCGACTGTTGATGAAAAAAATTAACTATATTTTGGCTGTATTAGTTTGTATATATCAAACGTACTTCATTTCTCCATTTTTTGGTTTATTTTGAAATTTTCTAAAAAGCTATTTGTATTTCCCAAGTGCAAAGGTATCTCATTATACGCGCTTGGGCCAACATACAAGTGACAACGACATACAGGCTTTCTGAATGTAGGTACACGTAGTGATATATGTATAAATATATATATATATATATATATATATATATATATATATATATATATATATATATATATATATATATATATATATATAGTGTGTCAGAAAAGCGGACGTGATAGAGGAGGCCATTTTCAATCAAAATAACCATGTACATTATTTTCCGGCTGTTGATGAAACAAAATTAATAGCCAGGATATCACTATTTTATTAGCTTGCTGTTTTCTCCTAGTGTAACTTGTCAATATATTTAAGTTTTTGCATAAAAATTGTTTACGTTTGAAGTGCCGCTAGTACAAAACAAATTTACTATAAAAAATGAACAAGTATCACAGAAAGTTATCTATTTGTATCATTTTGACTAATGAAAGGAACAATGAGCTTAAAATTTATACTAATGGAGATTCAGGTCAAGGCCCCAATTTCAACAAATAGATGCAAATAAATAACGATATATTTTCTACTGAGTAGGTACATTAATCGACCTAATAAAAAAAAACCTCAATAACCTCTAAAATCAACAATAAGAATATATATGATTATATCTATATCATATACTATGAAAAGGCCTTAGTCTATCACTTCCTTCCGTTTGGACGTTTGCTTTTGGGAAACAGTATATATATATATATATATATATATATATATATATATATATATATATATATATATATATGTGTGTGTGTGTGTGATATGTGAAATTTATTTTTAAAAAAGATTGTGAACGAAACCGTTCTTTCTTAAGGATGTCTCGCTTTGTCCCCCTCCTCAAATGCTAACTTCGTATCAAAAAAGATAATTCAGATTTTTGTCTAAATAATCGAGTGAACATAACATTCTAATATAAGTGAACTCTTTTGAGGAAATTTTCATTGAGATCATATTTTCCAAAATTTTTCATTCACTGTGATTCGATAACCAATTCAACTGTGCTTGCTTCTATATCAATTTGCGTCACGATACAAAATTTATTTCTTTTATTCAAACCGTAGATAATTACGCTGCGATTTTTACAAGATAAACCAGCAATTTGCTGATATTTCAAATTTTTAAAAAACAATGAATTTAATGATATAGTTTGTGACATAACAGACAAAACGATATTTATATTATAACGTGTGGTGAAATAACCGCTGATTATGGTGGTGTCGATTAGTTTATCTGAAGTAAGGTAATTTATGGACTAAAAGGTCAATTGGAGTAATCATTGATGATGCTTCGCTGGACAAAGGAAATCTATTGAGATGTCAACGAACAAGGATGGTACTTAAATTTTTATAAGTTCTCGTTTTTTGTATTGGATTCATTGAGTTCGTTTAAGGCGTTTTTTGATTAGTCCTCATCGATGCAATTTTCATATTGTGCTTTGTTTAATGACAAAATGGATAATGATGATCATCGAGTTTTATCATGAAGTATAATTTAACAACTTTAGATAGTAAAACTTTATTGAATTAAAAACTTATAGAATAAAGTATAAACTTTAAAATAAAACACACTTGTGACTTGGCTTATGTTTCACTACCGTAGAACGGGGCTAAATTGGAAATGCGGGGATATTTTAGAATTCATAAACCTGTAACTTCATCTGGCAATCCTGTTTAGGTACAACACAATTCCGCGTAAATTACACTGTAATAGTATAGTACATAACCTTACTTATTCAGACTTCAGATGATTTCAGTATTCGTAAGCGTGGTAATGGTCTGTTAGACATTGAAAGTGAGGCGGAAAATCAACCAATATTTGAGGCTGTCAAACTTTCAGTGCTAGTGCGTCGTGGGTGAGAGTTATAGCAGTTAAGTTTTATATAAAAAATGGTGTTGATGTTAGTATCATTGTGCAAAAATGTTATAAACATTATGCTACCCCAACAGTTTTTATGGTCCTTTTTGAAGATCGGGGCTATTCTGGATGGCGTTTTTATAATCATTCCAAAATATCCCCGGTCTTCTAAAATCACCCAATTCTTTGAATTATCAATGCTATATACCTTTTATTATTCTTGATTTAAAAATGTATGTTTTCCAATTTAACCCCATATACGAGGTAACTATGATTAATGCGTTATTCTTACCGATTCTAAAATATCCCCGACCAACGAGGCTATTTTAGACGGGCCTAAAACAATTTTTTTTCAGCACCCTGTAAGAATGGGGACCTATTTATCATAGAATAATATTTGATCGTATATAAACCTATCCAAAAAGCATATCAAAATAGATTATTTTTAATTACTCTTTCTGCAATATTAAAAATAATGAAAAAAAAGTCTACAATAGCCCCGTTCTACGGTATATAAAAATATTTAGATACTGTATTCAGCAGTAACGAATAGTCGACATGTTTCGAGTTATGAACTCATTATCAAGGCTGACTACAGTTATAATACAATTAAATTATCAGCCACCAATAACTGTTACAATGAAAGTCTTATCGATAAGCTCATTGGGAAAAAACGAATAAAGTATCTGTTGCATTCAATATATATGACCTCTCCCGCGCATTTGATGTACTGGACCCAGCTTTTGTTGGTAATAAAATATATGCGCTCGGATTGAGGGGTCCCCTAAATAAATGGATAGTATAATTTCTAGAAAATAGAACGTTTATTGTAAGAAATAACGATGCTTGCTCTGACATCCATAACTTACAATTGGGAACACCACAGGGAAGTGTACTTGGACCACTGATCTTTCTTCTTTATATTAATGATTTACCTGAATACATTGGCAAGATTTTTATGTACGCTGATGATACTAGCATCAAAAAAGTGACAAAAATCCTGATATTCTTAGGACAAAACTGAGGCATATCTTGAATGATTTTGGTTTATGGTGTGATAAAAATAATCTTATTATAAATATAACTAAAACTGTTCTTGTCGAATTTTATCCAACATTTAAAACACCTATACTAGAGGATATTGTCTATGAGGGCCAGAAAATATCAAAACCAAATAATGTCAAATTTCTTGGTCTCTATTTAAATGAGAATTTTGACTGGAATGGCCATATAAATGAGGTTTGTTTAAAGCTTAATCGTAATTATTTTGCAATCTTAAACCTGAAAAATAATTTCTCAATAAATGCACTTATGGCGACTTACTATGGTCTAGTCTACCCAGCATGATCATTCCATGTTTTAACATGGGGTCAGGCTCAAGATTTTAAAAGAGTTTTTGTTTGTCAGAAAAGAATAGTCAGGATGATTTTTGGCTTAAAACCCAGAGACTCGTGCAGGAAAACATTCTGTGATAATAATATTTTAACTGTTGTTGGTATATATCTTTATAAATTGTTGTGTTACGTTTATGTAAATAGATATATTTTTGTATTGAATGGTGAAAATCATCAATATAATACTCGAAAAAGAGATGATTTTAAAATACCACACTTTAATCACTTTTATTACAGAAAATGTCTTAGTTATGCTGGGCCAAAATATTTTAATAATTTGCCTATAGAGATCAAGCAGGCCAGAACTATCTCTATTTTTAAGCGGAAAATTAAGCACTTCCTAATACGGTATTCTTTTTATTCAATTAATGAGTTTTGTGATAAATGTAGCATTATCATAGGTTTCTGATCCCATGAAGAATTTTTGTTATGTATGTTTTTTTTTTTTTTGCTTTGTTATTCTATCCTGTTTTTTTTGCTTGTATAATCTTTTGACTTATCCTATCTGTATTATGCATAACACGTTTTATAACAGCCATTTGGATCAATAAATTTCTTATTCTTATTCTTACACGCAAACTATTACTGAAGAACAAAAATACTTCCCAATAAATTATGTGCCGAATTTGAGAAGCAAAATTTGTAACAGACTATCGAAAAATAACGTTAAAACAATTTGTACAAATAAAAGAAACTTTAAGTCCTTCTTGGTCAATAATAAAGAGAAATCTAACATCGGAGAAAACAGTGGTGTTTACAAAATATTTTTCGACGAATGTCCTGCTTCCTATATTGGACAAACAGGAAGGAATATAAACATTCGTGTTGAAGAACATAAAAAGTCAATTTTACAAAATAAAAATACCACTGGCTTATCCGAACATTGTATAAAATTTAATCATTTCCTGGATTTCAACAAAACCCAAGTGTTACATTCAGGTAACAAAGGAAAGCCGGTTGACTTTCTTGAAATTCTCGAAATAAGTTCCGCCCATAATAGTCAATTACTCCTTGTAAACGAACAAATTGATTTTCAGGTATCACCTTTGCTTTTGTCTGTTTTATAAAATAAGATGTAATACTCTCCTGTAGTCAGTCTTGTTAATGATTTCATAACTCGAAACATGTTGACTATCCTTTACAGTTAAATACAGTTGGAGGCCTCGGTAGACCAGCGGTAAGGTGAACCGCCTTATACCGTTTGTAAACCGAGGATTGTGGGTTCGAGTCCCACCTTGCTCTTGGGTGCTGTGTATGTCCAGAATTCAGTGGTTATAGATTTAAGAGAAATTGTTGTTAAACTGTAGGTCCCTCGAAAAAAAAAAATACAGTTTCTAAATATTTTTATATAATGAAACTTAAGCCAAGTGTGTTTTATTTTAAAGTTTATACTTTATTCTTTATGATGTTCCACCAAGTGATGTGCGTGAATTCAATCTCAGTTATTAAGTACTTTAGCTGAACATAAGTAATAACATATTAAAAGAATTTGATAGACCTTAGAATAGATATATTTATGAAATATGTAGCTACACACATAGAAACCTGAAAGATAACATTCATAACTTCATAAAGAAATAAAAAACTAACTTTTCACATGTTGAAATAATAATCTAATGAGTAAACGCGTTTCGTCATAACATTGACTTCATCTCGTACTAAACTATGGTATTACAAAACAATCTATTTATACAAAAATTGAATATAACAAAGGGGTTCCTAGAAAAACTAAATAACAATAAGCAATTCATTCAGAGTTATTGGTAGGTACATTGAACAGATTAAGAAGAGGAGAAGGGTTCACGTCAATCTGGTCGTTAACTAGATTTCCGATTTTTTTATATTTATTCATGTATAAGGATTCCCAACAAATTGTTTTGCGGAGACTATTTTCTAACTGTAATATTTTATAATTGTGATTAAAGGTATGGTTTTCTTGAATAAGATGACACGTTGGTGTTCGTGTATTCGAGTTTTGAAATTTCTAATTGAACGTCCTATATAGAATTTTTCACAATCGTTACAGTTGAGTATATAAACACCAGTACGTTCATCTCTATCGAAACCAGATAAAGTTTCGTTGATCCCTGCTCACGAATTTTGAACCCCCATTTTTTTGTCACGCCAACGTAAACCCCCGTCGAGTCTTCCGTGGACCCCTGGGGGTTCACCTGGACCACTATGGAAATCAATGCCTTTAGCTGACCATAAGAAATAACATATTGAGCGTTGAGCTCTTATAACATCAACTCAAAGATGGTTTGTGAATGCCTAGACAAACTAAACGATCTGGGCAGGAACAACAAAGTGATCCTCCTCTGGGTGCCGGGGCACGTCGGAGTGAATGATAATGAACCAGCAGACACCCTGATGGCACGAAAGGGTGCGTCAACGCCACTAATCGGGCCAGAGCCTTTCTGCGGACTTGGAAAATCTTACTTCCAAGAAGAACTCAATAAAGCAAAAGAAGCAATGAGAGCAACATACTCGCAAAGACTTCGAGGACTGAGGCAGACCAAAGATCTCCTCGGAAAGTTCAACCGAGCAAGATCGAAGACACTGATTAACCTCAGCAAAACTAGTCTAAAGACAATCACAGGATTTCTTACGGGGCATTGCAGACTCAAAGAACACCTAAGGAAGCTAGGTTTAGAGGGGGACAGCACCTGCAGCTTCTGCAAGGAACGTCCAGAAACACCCCACCATATACTGATGGAGTGCTATGCTGTGCACTATGAAAGACTGAACACACTGGGATCATACCAGCTGACTGTAGAAGAAATACCACGAATAGACCTCCTTAAAATCCTCAAATTCCTGAAGGTATTGAGGCTTGAGGGGATGCTGTAAAACGAGAACACATCGATAAGCAGAAGAAGATGGGGCACAATAGATCTAATAAGGTCGCAGTGCATCGGTCACCATCCACACCTACCGATACCAATACTAATATTATCGATTAAACTTTCGATTTTTAAATGGGACACCGGGTATATTTTGAGTTTTCTTGTCTCCATATAGACATTTAGAATACAACCACGTATCATTTGTTACTTTTTCTAACCGTTTTTTGATTTTTTTTTTCGAAATAAATTTTTATTCTAGAGGGATATGGATGCGTTCTAATAACTAATTTCGGTCCTAAAATGTTTGTTAAAATACAACTTCACTGTTTTCGATCAAAATGTTCCAGCTATGTGAAGTTTAATTTTAAAACTTTTATTACACTTTTTTTCAAATGGCAACATGGTGGCTCGTCGAGTTAAAAAAAAAGATAATTTTATTACGATTAATTTGATACCGCACTCTAGGTATTAGGTTGAACTGAAATCCTATAACCTTAGAACTTTCTTTAAATGAAGAATCTTATTGAGATTAAAATAACATTTGAAATCATCGAGTAGCCTGTGACCAACACAACTGAAACAAAATAAGTCCGAAGCCACGCCCACAAATCTACGCCCCAGGACGGTAAACAGGGCCATTTTGGGACCGAAATTATTTATTTGAACGCATCTATAGCCCTCTAGAATAAAAATTTATTTCGAAAAAAAAATTGAACAACGGTTATAAAAAGTAGCAAATGATACATGGTTGTATTCTAAATGTCATATGGAGGCAAAACAACTGAAAATATACCAGGTATCCCATTTAAAAATCGAAAGTTTATGTCACTTCCGGTGAAACCGGAAGTTGCATGAAGTTGAGTTACTTGTCAAAAAATGCAGTTTTATGCAGTAAACAGATCTTGTAAATTTCATTTCATTATCTCCGAAAACAAAAAAGTTATAGGGGCGAGCCACCTTCCGTGGACACCCGGTATATATATGTATATATATATATATATATATATATATATATATATATATATATATATATATATATATATATATATATATATATATATATATATATATATATATATATATATATATATATATATATATATATATACATATACTACAAGAGGAAAGACTATTTTATTTTCAGTTTTAGCGAAAAATGATATTCCTGATAAAAAGTTTTGCTTGTTCAAAAACCTCATAAAGTGAAATAAAATTCTAAACCTGCTTCATTTTATATTCAATTTTATGTGAAACCTTATGAACTTTTGCACTAAGTTGAGAAATGTAATAATAATCTAGTGAGTATCTAATTTCTTTATTAATTATATTAATACATTCCACAGAACTGGTATATTCGTGTATTTTTCATTAAATAAACTAATTGCTTTCTTGTATGAAATAGCTCCAATGCCATACAAATAAGGGTGTTCAAATGAGTTTGATATCACTACCCCTCTAGCCACAACCCCTAACAGCTCTCATTTTTGAATAGGGAAAAGGGGTCGAGCAGCACCTTGTTGGGAAGGCAATTCAATTTCCTGCATGAGTGTATTTTTTTTTCATCGCTTATCAATTATTATACAGAGTGACTCAGTATTGCATCAATAACTTTCACACGCCGAATTTGGATCTTTGAGATGGAAAAAACGCTCGGACGGGTTAAATTTTGTTGAAAGGGGGACAAATAAGGGTGTTCAAATGAGTTTGATATCACTACCCCTCTAGCCGCAACCCCTAACAGCTCTCATTTTTGAATAGGGAAAAGGGGTCGAGCAGCACCTTGTTGGAAAGGCAATTCAATTTTCTGCATGAGTGTATTTTTTTTCATCGCTTATCAATTATCATTCAGAGTGACTCAGTATTGCATCAATAACTTTCACACGCCGAATTTGGATCTTTGAGATGGAAAAACGCTCAGACGGGTTAAATTTTGTTGAAAGGGGGACAAATAAGGGTGTTCAAATGAATTTGATATCACTACCCCTCTAGCCGCAACCCCTAACAGCTCTCATTTTTGAATAGGGAAAAGGGGTCGAGCAGCACCTTGTTGGAAAGGCAATTCAATTTCCTGCATGAGTGTATATTTTTTTCATCGCTTATTAGTTATTATACAGAGTGACTCAGTATTGCATCAATAACTTTCACACGCCGAATTTGTATCTTTGAGATGGAAAAAACGCTCGGACGGGTCAAATTTGGTTGAAATGGGGACAAATAAGGGTGTTCAAATGAGTTTGATATCACTACCCCTCTAGCCGCAACATCTAACAACTCTCATTTTTTTTAAAGTCTGAAATAACTAAATGATTTCTCATTTTCAAACAGCTTCTCCATCTCAATATAAACGAAATCTGTTATCGCCGCCTTTTTTTTGCAATTTCTCGATCACTACGCGTATGCCAAACACATGTTGAAAATGCTGAAACCGAGACAATAACTGAAAACGTGAAAACAATAATATTTACAAAGTAAATCGTGCGCTTTCGTTTAAATTGAAATAATTGCTGTTAGGGTAGCGGCTAAAGGGGTAGTGATATCGAATTTATTTTTTGTCCCGTCCGAGCGTTTTTTCCATCTCAAAGATCAAAATTCGGCGTGTGGAAGTTATTGATGCAATACTGAGTCACTCTGTATAATAATAAAGCGATGAAAAAAAATACACTCATGCAGGAAATTGAATTGCCTTTCCAACAAGGTGCTGCTCGGCCCCTTTTCCCTATTCAAAAATGAGTGCTGTTAGGGGTTGCGGCTAGAGGGGTAGTGATATCAAACTCATTTGAACACCCTTATTTGTCCCTCTTTCAACAAAATTTGACCTGTCTGAGCGTTTTTTCGTTATTCCATCCCAAAGCTCAAAATTCGGAGTGGAAAGTTATGGATGGCCCATCCTGTATATATATCAAAACGTGTGACGAAATAACTGTTGATTATAGTTGTTTCGATTAGTTTATCTGAAGTAAGGTAATTTATGAACTGAAACGTCAATTCAAATGATAATTTATGATATTATTGGACAGAGGAAATTCAATGAATCCGATATTGAGATATCAACGAAGAACGATGGTTACTTCTCGTAAAGACAAACGAACTTATTATAGAATAATTTACGATTTAGTATGTAAGAAAATATCTTTATTTGAAAAAAATAAAACGTTCCACGATGTCTAATTGATTATAATTTGTAAAAATAACAATCATGAAGTTCTTCATTATTTCAACACTTCTTGAAGAAAAATATTCATTATAATTCCTTAAAAAAGGGGGTGAGCATAGGTTATAAATAGGGTTGCCAACCCTCCCGGGAGACTCCGGTAATGATGGTTATCCTCCCGACCACCCGGGTTTCAATAATTTCTCCAGTTTTTCTAAAATTATACGCAACCGTCGCTCTAACAAAACTTAGATCTTTAATGATTATGAATCTCGTAAGCAGAGTAAATATAATTTTAAAATTGATTGACAATTTCTTAACCCCCCTCTAGTTGACTTCTAAAAATTCTTCAGGGTTGGTCCTTCCAAGAGTTGGCAACCCTAGTTATAAGAAAATAAAGAGGTTTCAACTCTTCTTTGGTATGAAACACTACACTAATTAGATACACTACTCACAAAAAACCAATGGACGTCTCAGAACATATGAAAATTAACAAAAATACATTTCTGAAACTATCCAATACACTAACTGGAAAAAGCAGTGACGTACCATTTTTTCTCAAAGAATATTTAGTCCTAATTCAATGCGGACTACACTGGTGGAAATTTTAAAAAATATTTTTACACCAAAGAATATTCTTTAATGCATAAAAGCCGTACACTAAATTTCATAAAAATATTTGAAGTGGTATGAAAATGACAATGAAAAATTAATTTTTCCCTTAGAAATTCAACACCCTGTATTTCGGAAAGGAATCGTTGTCAAACTACCATTATTTTTCCATGTAGATGCACTTCCTTAAATATTTTACCTTACTTTCGAAACACCCTGTATATATATATATATATATGTGTATATATACATATATATATATATATATATATATATATATATATATATTTATATATATATATTATATATATATATATATTATATATATATATATATATATAATAGATATATATATATATAATATATATATACATATATATATATATATATATATATATATATATATATATATATATATATATATGTATATATTTACATATATATATCAGTTCTGGTTCAGTTTTCAAGCATAATTGCACAGTTAGTGATGGAAGATCTGGAGTGTGAGGTAGTAACCAATTTGAGTTTTTCCCTACCATTCTTCTACAGATATGTAGACGATTGTATCACAGCTGTTCCCAAAAACAAAACGGAATATATACTGGAGAAGTTTAATAACTATCACGAGAAACTAAAATTCACCGTGGAATCTGAAAATGACAGGAAAATAAACTTCCTCGACATGACAATTCACCACAGAAACAACAACTTACAAACGGAATGGTACACCAAACCCACATGGTCGGGACGTTACCTAAACTACAATTCACAGCATCATATATCCCAAAAAAAATCTGTCGTTATTGGGCTGGCTGATCGGGCAATTAGACTTAGTGACTCAGAGTTTGTACAGGACGCAATATATAAAGCAAAGGAAGTACTACGTCTCAACTCTTATCCCAAAAGACTTGTCAATGCATTTTTTGAGCAAAGACAAAAAAAGCATTTAACACAACAACAGAATAATTTTAACAATACTAAAAATAGGGATAAAAATGATGTTCAGTATCTATGTATACCATATATTCCACACCTCTCTGAAAACCTGGACAAACTTTTTAAAAAATATGACATAACAGTGTGCCATAAGGGGTACAATCTGCTAACGGACAATTTCAGCAAACTAAAAAGCAGTATTCCAACTGATAAAAAAACCCACACAATTTACCAGGTACCATGTTCAGACTGTACAGGCATATATATTGGACAAACTAGCCAACACCTAAAAAACAGGTTGAATGGACATAGATACGATAAAAGAAACACTACTGCCCTCACAAAACACGAACAAACATTGGGTCATAAATTTGATTTTTCTACTACAAAGATCCTTAAAACTGAATGTCATAAAAGAAAACGTGAAATTCAAGAAATGATATATATAAAAAAAAACCCTGAATCCATAAACGACAAAATAGATATAACTGGGCTCAGTAAAATTTATTACAATATATTAACCACATAAAAACACGCGGCATTACTTAGAGATGCGGGTGATATGAACAATGATGCATTGATATATCAGTCTTCCAGATCCAATCATATAGGTACAACGTGCATTAGAGATATGATCGTTTTATTTAAGTGTTAAAAGATCTCAAAGTGAAAAGTAAAACTATAATTGTTCCTTTCTGTCAAGTTTAAATTTTGTGAATGTGGTTTATGATATGTTTATGGTAAGATATGAACCTGTAAAGTTATTGTTAAGCATGATTTGTGTATTTATTTATTTCAGCGATGACATGACATATTATGTAAATTTGATAAAGGTTAAAATAGTAACCGAAACGTTATTAGAACAATTTCAACATCATTTCCGTTTTAAACTGAACCAGAAAACCCAATAAAAGAATTATTTACAATATAAATAAGATGGTTCATGAGTCAGATACATATTCAAATATATATATATATATATATATATATATATATATATATATATATATATATACATATATATATATATATATATATATATATATATATATCACACATCAAAAAAGAATTCGAAACTCGTCTATTATGTCTAAAACGAATAAAAACTACTGCACCCAACTGTTGATTTTGGATACGATGCAATAGTCTGATATTTCTGGGAAAAATGTTATCAATAATAATAATGTTTATTACATCCATTTAGACAATTACATAATTGTGTTGGACACGTCAATATTAATTAATTAGTAATTAGTAATAATTAGTTATTCATAAGTGATATGGTTATCGGTCAGGTACTCCCTTACACTATAGTAACATTTTGTCAGGAGCACCGACTTCATAACTTTCCTAAACCTAGCCTGACCAAGGCATTTCATCGAGTAAGGTAGATGATTAAACAGTTTAATGCACTGATAAGCTGGTGAGTTTTCATACCTGGCCGAACCATGTTTAGGGATAGAAAGAATTTCAACATTTCTTGTGTCATAACAATGAAAACTACCCAATTTTATAAACTTACTTCCATTTTCCTTTACATGGAGTAGACACTTATATATATAAATACAAGGTGTAGTTAATATTTTATTTACAATAAATGCACGCTTGCAAGATTCTCGAGGTCCTAGTTTAAAAATTGTTCTTATTATACGTTTTCGTGCTATGAAGACTCTTCGACTATCAACAGAAATACCCCATAACATGATATTATAATTTATGTGACTATATGCTAGCGCATAATACACTTCCATAATAGATGCAGTAGATAGACAATTTTTTATTCTATTTATGGCATAGAATGCCGAATTCAGTTTTTTAGTCACAGAATCTACATGTAGTGACCACCTGAGGTCTTGGTCCAACAAAATTCCCAAAAATTTAACGTGATCACACAAAAGAATTTTGTCGTTTTCAAATTGGATGAACACTTCGTTATTTATAGTAATATCGGGTCGATTGAAAAATAAACACTTTGTTTTGGTGGTGTTCAATATTAAAGCATTAGATTCACACCATTTTTGAAATTCTTTCAGTATGAGTTTACATTTATTCGATAGTCTCTCAGGATCACGTGCTGTAATAGCAATCGAGGTATCATCGGCAAAAATAGTCATCCTATCCGCCTCTACATAATCGGGCAAATCATTAATGAATAAAAGAAACAAGAGTGGACCGAGCACAGAGCCCTGTGGGACTCCCAGATCAGTACTTTTCTCGTCAGACCAATGATCCTTTATTTTTACCTTCATTCGCCTTTCAGAAATGTAGCTCTTCATCCAGTCAAGAAAGATACCCCTAAATCCCAGATTGTACAACCTTTATTCAAAGGTTTAGGATTATATTTGCTGTGTTCACTCGATATTCTTTTCCTGGGGAATATTGCCCATGTAAAATAAGTTCTATTTAAGTTTCCCGAATATAAAGTATTTTGAACAAAAACAAAACTTGAATTTACTACGTTTCACTAGAAAATCATCAGGCAGATTGAGTTACGAACTAAATACATAATTATAGATTTGACGATTGGGGACTGTGTGGGGTACAGGTACCTAAATAGACAAGAGGAACATATTTCAAGAAGGGAAAATCGAGTGGATTTGCCAAATTGGTACAATAAAATGTTTTTAGAAAATTGTTATTGTTTGAATACACCAAATATAGGAGAATACGAGGTATGGCAATTTGAAACCCGGAATCGGCCGATATCTCCCGAACTAAACACACCAGCCGGCGCGTTCTGGTCTCGTTCGAAAGAGGGGACTCTTCAGTAGTACCAGTTAAATTTTGAACGCGGTATCACGTTTAGTTTGTGTTTCCCGCGTGTTTTTGTAAAGCAAGGTTTTTTCTATACGTCGCGAAAATGAGTGACCTAATTAAGAGGCAACGCGCGGTTATCGAATTTTTGGTTAAAACAAACGAAACCTCCGCGGAAATCTTTCGTAAACTTAAAGACGTGTATGGAGATGATTCTCTGTCGAAAACTGCCGTGTTCGAGTGGGCAAAGCGGTTCAGGGAGGGACGTATTTCGATAGAGGACGATCCGAGGCCGGGCGCAGCCGTCATCTCTCGTACCCCCACCAATGTCGATCGTATCCGCACGTTGGTAACATCAGACCGTCGGTTAACACTCCGAGAGTTGTCCTACAAGTTAAACATCAATAAGGAAACCATTAGGCAGATTTTACACGAGGAGCTAGACATGAGAAAGATTTGTGCAAAGATGGTGCCGAAAATGCTCACGTTGGACCAAAAACACCTTCGAATGTCCATCTGCAGTGACCTTTTAGAGAAAATTGAGACAGATGGGAGGGACTGGATGAGTACTGTGGTAACCGGAGATGAATCTTGGATATTCGAGTATGATCCCGAAACGCGTAGACAGAGTCAGCAGTGGGTAGAACGCGGGGGGGAGCGCCCGAAGAAAGCCAGGATGTCCAAATCGAAAATGAAGTTCATGCTCGTAATTTTCTTTGATATCAAAGGCGTAATTCATCGGGAATACGTTCCAGAGGGACAAACAGTGACCGGACTGTACTACCAAGGTGTCCTTGAGCGGCTGAGGGCCCGTATTTTCCGCGTGAGGCCCGAACTCGCGGAGAATGGTTGGCTCTTGCATCATGACAATGCACCTGCACATTCGTCGATACGAATTCGCGAGTTTTTAGCCAAAAAAAGCATCGCAACGTTGCCGCACCCCCCCTACAGCCCCGACCTCGCTCCCTGCGACTTCTTCCTATTCCCAAAGATGAAGCAGTACCTGAAGGGGACCCACCACGGCGGTGTACAGGAGGCGAAAGAAGCTGCGACGGTGCCGCTGAACCAACACCTCCTAAAGAACAAAGGCCTCGGGGCTTGCGCGTGACGTCATTCAATCTAGGCTGATTTTATTAAGCATTGTATATGAGCACTATGATAATATTTATGATAAAATGAGTTCGATAAGGGATATTTAATAGGTATTAAGGGTTTCCGGTATAAACAGGGCTGCCAGACATGAACTGAACCCTTAGTCGCGCCCCATTCGATTATTTTTTTCGGGAAAACGAAATTTCAAACCAAAAACCCAACTTTTCTGATAACTTAATATGTGTCATATTTTTATGTTAAAATGGTCATATTTATACAAAAATTTAAGATATATTTTTATCAAATTAAATAGTAGAACAAATTTCTCTTTTTTTGAAACATTTTGGAGAACTGTGACTATATAATTTAGAAATTTATTTTGGAAAAAATTATTTACAAATTCAGATGTTAAAAACTACTTTAATGAAATTAAAAAAGGTTGATAACCTTATTTTGTGCATTATAAATGTGATAATACATATATTTGAAATAAAATCTATAAAAATTAAGTGTTAAAAAAAGGAAAATTAAATTTAGATGTTATACCTAAGTTAAATAGTGTAAAAAAATTAACATTGGCAAAAGTGAAAGCAAGGTAATCTTCCTTACTTTCCTCTAACGCCTTAAGAAATTGTTGCTCCTCTAGTTCCTTAGATTTTTCATCTCTACTTCTACGAAGAAATAGATTTTTTGAACAGTAATTAGGGCAATTTGGAAAAATGGATGGTATGGCATTTTCTTTCAAGCGAGATTTTTTCAAAGTAACTGAAATAATCCTACCTGTCACAGGATCCTGCTCGGAATTTATCTATTCAATACACCCAGGAGCAAAATGTAATTTACAAACTTTGGTGTTTTTATTGGGCACTAAATCATCGCGCGGAATGGCTCGCAGCCATTTTTGTTTCAACTCGGAATTTTTGGGGAAACCAAAAACATGAACTTTTGGCCCATTATTGTAATTTCCGCGGCATCCCGGTGCACAACACTTAAACGGCATATTAACGGGCTTCTTTTACAACAACAAGATTACACAGAAACGACCTAAAATTGATTAAAAAACCAACGACCGGCGAAAGGAAGAACTGTTTACTAAACAGTAAACAATCGAAATTACAAACACGTGGTGACGTGTGCGCAGGCGCATCATCACAAAACACAGTCGCACAACTAGAGTTGACGTCCCGCTCGCCGCGATGGCATATCAATATTTCGCAGAGTTACTGCTCAATGCTGTCTTATGGCAAATTTCCAAGCCTACATTTTATGACGTCACGACAATTTTTATTTGAGCCCCGAGGCCTTTGTTCTTTAGGAGGTGTTGGCTGAACAACCTAACTGAAGACGACTACCGTGGATGCTTCGAGGCGTGGGAGCGGAGGTGGAAGCGGTGCGTGGAACTCCAAGGAGACTACTGTGAAGGATTATGATCGAAATTTCGCCGAAAATTAATTTAGCTGCCCCTCGGAGCTCGATTCCGGGTTTCAAATTGCCATACCTCGTATATCAAGTCAATCTGGTCGTTCAGCAAGTTATCGCCTTTTCCATTATGATTGAGTTTAAAAATTTCTAATGATTCTTAGTACGTTAGTTGGGTTTCTTTCGGTAATTTGTGCATAATTTGGGAGTTATCTGTGGAAACAGGTAGTGGTTTTCACGTCACGTGTATTCAAAAAATAATGATTTTTTTAAGAACATATTATTGTTTAATAGCTGAGATTGAATTCTCGCACATCACTTGGTGAAACATCATAAAGAATAAAGTATGAACTTTAAAATAAAAACACTTGGCTTATGTTTCACAATAAAAAAATATTTAGATACTGTATTTAGCAGTAACGAAAAGTCGACATTTTTCGAGTTATGAACTCATTATCAAGTATTGCATCGTAATTCATAAAACAGACAAAAGCAAAGGTGATACCTGAAAAACAATTTGTTCGTTTACAAGGGGTAATTGACTATTATGGGCGGAACTTATTTCGAGAATTTCAAGAAGGTCAAGGCGTTTTCCTTTGTTACCTGAGTGTAACAATTTGGTTTTGTTGATATTCTGTTACAAATTTTGCTACTCAAATTAGGCACATAATTTATTGGGAAGTATTTTTGTTCTTCAATATTAATTATGTCAGTATTTGAATAAGAAATTACCCACCTTAATTCAATTCAATCCGGAGTATAGCATTAGAAATTCTATTCAGTTAGTTTATCATCTTAAGATATCAAAATTCCTTTAAATGCTAAATTAATTTCATTTGACGTTATCAACTTGTTTCCTTCCACGCCAACTCAAGAAGTTAAAAATATTGTTAAGCGATATCTAGAGATGAACCCAAATTTAACAACCCAAGCAGTCAACGAAACAATGTCTGCCTTAAACGTATGTTTGAAACAGAGTTATTTCAAATTTAATAATATAATATACAAACAAGAAGACGCATTGCCCATGGGATCACCGTTATCGCCTTTGTTGAGTGAAATTTTCATGAATAACTTAGAAGAAAAAATTTTCAATGCTGATAATAATTCAATTACTAACGTTTCATTATCGAGGCGTTATGTAGATGATATTTTTGTATTTGGACCGGTACAGATAGGCAGTTAGATAATTTCCTTAAATATATAAATACTTTCTACAACTCGATTCAATTTACAAAAGAAGTAGAAAACGAAAACGGTACCTTGAATTTCTTAGACGTTCAGATTGCTAGGAATTTAAATTCTCTTACTTTCAACATTTATAGAAAACCAACCTTCACAGATACTTTAATTCACAGCGACAGTAACCAACACATTAAAATGAAACTCAGTGCTTTTCATTCGTTCATACATAGGTTGTTCACGATTCCATTATCGGACACAAATTTTCAAACTGAAGTTAATACAATTAAATTATTAGCCATCAATAACGGTTAGAATGAAAGTCTTATCGACAAGCTCATTGGGAAAAAACGAATAAAGTATCTGTTGCATTCAATATACCCCACGCAAACTATTAATGAAGAACAAAAATAATTCCCAATAAATTATGTGCCTAATTTGAGTAGCAGAATTTGTAACAGACTATCGAAAAATAACGTTAAAACAATTTGTACAAATAAAAGAAACTTGGAGTCATTCTTGGTCAATAATAAAGAAAAATCTAACATCGGAGAAAACAGTGGTATTTACAAAATATTTTGCGACGAATGTCCTGCTTTCTATATTGGACAGACAGGAAGGAATATAAATATTCGTGTACATTAAAAGTCAATTTTACAAAATAAAAATACCACTGGCTTCTCTGAACATTGTATAAAATTCAATCACTTCCTGGATTTCAACAAAACCAAATTGTTACACTCAGGTAACAAAGGAAAACGCCTTGACCTTCTTGAAATTCTCGAAATAAGTTCCGCCCATAACAGTCAATTACCCCTTGTAAACGAACAAATTGATTTTCAGGTATCACCTTTGCTTTTGTCTGTTTTATAAATTACGATGCAATACTCTCCTGTAGTCAGTCTTGATAATGAGTTCATAACTCGAAACATGTCGACTTTTCGTTACTGCTAAATACAGTATCTAAATATTTTTTATTGTGAAACATAAGCCAAGTGTTTTTATTTTAAAGTTTATACTTTATTACATATTATTGTACCAATTTGGGAAATCCAATTCGATTAGCCCTTCTTGAAATATGCTGATCTTGTCTATTTGGGTACCTGTAGTAAATCTTTTCCACCCGTAAGCGCAAATCTATAATTATATATTCAGTTCTTAACTCAATCTGCCCGATGATTTGTAGTGACCGAAACTGCTATCGCAGTTTTATATTTTTCAAAGTATTTTTGTGATAATAAATGTAGCGAATTCAAGTTTTGTTTTTGTTCATCATGTTAAATTATCACGTAGTAACGACGGATTCCATCAACTATATAAAATAATTGGGTAAAACTCTTTTTTTAATATTTTGATTATCCGGTCTCGTAAAAATGTTAAGCGTGATATCTCGTCAAGTCCTACTCCGGTCCTGCGTACAGTCTAATGTTACTTTGCCGTCAGGTATAGTGATTAATGACATGCTTCATAGTTTTGTTGCATCAGATTTTTGTCCGTCTTCTTGTCCTACTTGCCGCAAAATTTAAGGGGGTTCTAGCAATTTCGTCTGAAATGCTATTTTTAGACTATAAGGAAAAGGATAATTAAATTTATATGGGATCCCTTTTTTTGTAATGGATCCATAGAATTCGTTTAAGGAGCATTTTCATTAGTCCTCACTCCTCATCGATATAATTTGCATTTTGTGCTTTGTTTTATAATCGAGTTTCACCCTGAAGTATATTTTATCTACTTTATATAGGTACCTACTGAATGTTCAGTGAATGTAAAATTTGTACAGAGTGGGCAAATTTCGATATTTGTATGGGGTATCTCGGTAACTATAGGAGATATAAAAATATGGAGGACGCATTCTCGATCTCTTTTTTCGAGACAAATTTACAGGCGAAAACCAAACTTTTCTATAGTCTTTTGTTTTCGAGTTATAAACAAAAGTTTGATTTTTTGACGTTTAGACAGGTGTGAATATCATGGTTGTTTATGAAGTAACGACATAATATCTTTTACATTCTTGAGGCACTTTTTTCTGTATAACCCAGTGGCGCCGAGAAAATTAGAAGAAAGTACAATTTCGAGTTATACCCTAAAGATTATTTTTTTAATTGGGTATCATGGTTGGCTGTGGTTGGGTTTAAACGGATTTTTTCCCGTTTCTAACGATGTATCATGTGTCGGGTCGCTTTTAATGTGTAAGTCTTGAATTGGGAAATAAATATTTTACTACATTACTTTTTGCGTTTTTTATACGTATTCCAAGTACGTATAAGGGTGTCATCTATGACGAAGTTTGTCCATTTCTTACCGTCATAACATCAATTAACTGATTTAATCGTAAAAGTCAGCATGTCGTAAGAAAATTACGAGAAATATGATATGTTAGAAAACTTTATTGAAAGCAATAGCAGTTGTGATATTGCATCTGAGATATATTTCAATCGCTCAAAAAAGCTTAATAAAGCTATTTTCAGCAGATTAAAAGAAAATCTTATTAATTTCGAATCACAAACAAACACAAAAAATTACAACATTGAACATGTTTAATAATAATTTTCAACCTCTTGAAAATAGCTTCATCAGGTTGTCTTCTTTTTGGATAGCGAATGAAATATATCTCAGATGCAATATCAAAACTGTTATTACTTTGAATAAAGTTCATATTTATAGTAATTTTATGTTTAAATCAGTTAATTTATATTATGACGGAAAGAAATGGACAAACTCTATCATAGATGACACCCGCCTACATGGAATACATACAAAAAATGCAAAAGTAATATAGCAAAATATTCTATTTTTCACTTGTATATTATATGTTTATTTCACCTTGGATACGGATGCTATAAACACACTCATTATGCCCTAGGGCGTAATGAGCGGGCGTTATGGATCATAACACCCGCTGATTGTACTTCATGATCCTTGTCGAATGCAACTCTGAATTTCTCCGGCATTGAATTATTCGCAGCTTTGGCTGCATTTTCTATGAGACTACACAAAGAATGCAGCAATGGCATTCACTGAATATGATGACAAAAATATTCACAAATGTCAAAATATCAACAAATGACATGCCTACTATGAGAAGGAAAATGGAAAGTATAGGAGCAATGAACCGATTTGAAAACAATTTTTGAATATAATAAAATAATTTTTTCGTGAAAAATAAAATCTTGTATGCACCACTTGCGTTACTAGATCCTAACACCCATCGGGCAAAATTAATTCCTCGGGCCAAAGTCCCTCGGGCCGAATGTTTCCCTCCGGGCGTTATGATCTATATAACGCAATTGGTACATAAATAACTAATTTGCTATTACAACATCCAGATCATTATATTATACATCGTTAGAAAGGGGAAAAATCCGTTCCAACCAAACCACAGCCAACTATGATTCTCATTTAATAAAATACATGTTTAGACCATAACTCGAAGTTGCAAGTTTTTTTTTTAAATTTTCTCGACGCCACTGGATAATACAGAAAACAGTGACATAAGAATGTGAAAGTTATTATTTCGTAACTTCACAAACAACCATGATATTCACACTTGTCTGAAAGTCGAAAAATCGAACATTTGTTTATAACTCGAAAACAAAAGGCGATAGCAAATTTTGGTTTTCGAGAATGAGTCATCCATTTTTTGTATTTCCTATAGTTACCGAGACACCCCATACAAACATCGTTATTTGCCATAACATAGGAAACAACATATTGAAAAAGATAGACTGATCACCGACTGACTTCAAATTATCATATATCTGTGAAATGTGTAAGCAAAATTAGAAAAACAGAGAACATAATATTTGCCTAGAAATTATCCCGTAAGTGTAATTACTAGAAGAGTATCACAAATTTAATTGAAATATGAACATTCGGCATACATGAATTGGTGAAATATAATTTAAACATCATTATCTAGGACAGTTATATGAGAAAAGATAATATTTTGTCGGTATGTATTTCATAAGAATTCCTCGAAAAAATCGAAATTTCGAAAATAATCAGAAATTTTGGCGCCAAAGAAAAACATGATAATTTATTCCGAATCCGCTTCAAATTTTAACGAAACCATTCTCTGTTTTTTGAACTCTGTTTGAAGTTCACATTTGATGAAAGATTTTTATATTTCCAATGATTTCACAATAAAAACGAAAATATATGGTAATATAATAGTATTTAGATCAAAAATAACTTATATGTATATATATATATATATATATATATATATATATATATATATATATTATATATAATATATATATATATATATATATATATATATATATACATATATATATATATATATATATATATATATATATATATATTCGTGGCTTTATCAAAAGTTTTGATAAAGCCACGAATGTCGTGGCGAAACGTCAACTTTTTAATAAAATCGAGTTTTTTAAGATTCAACAAGCCTGTATTGCTAATAATTATCAAGAGATTAGAAATAGTTCACAGGCAAACAACAATTCGAATAAATTATATATATATATATATATATATATTTATATATATATAATAATATATATATTATATATATATATATATATATATATATAATATATATATATATAACATATATAATATATATATATATATATATATATAATCTCTTGATAATTATTAGCAATAACAGCTGGTTGAATCTTAAAAACTCGATTTTATTAAAGAGTTGACGTTTCACTTCGATATTCGTAATTGAAATTTCTTTGACATTTATTATGTGAAAAATTTGAAAAAATAAGGCTGCTTTGTCTTGCTAGTTATTTATTATAATGCTTTCAGTTCTAATATTAACATTCAAAAATGTTATGATTAGATGGTAAGGGAAACCAAAGAAACCTTTACCTACGTAATGTTTGAAAATAAAAATAATAGGGTATTATTTATCTAACAACAAAGAAATGAGTCATGGGAAAACATTAAAGATGTGGAGTAAAATTATCGGTATAGTACGTTTATATGGAAGCAGCCGTTGACACGTGTTTCGGACTCTTTGGTCCTCATCAGAACGGCGTAGCAAAGCATTGGATTGAAAATTTGAAGATGAAAATAGTACACGTGTCAACGGCTGCTTCCATATAAACGTACTATACCGATAATTTTACTCCACATCTTTAATGTTTTCCCATGACTCATTTCTTTGTTGTTAGATATTATACCCTATTATTTTTATTTTCAAACATTACGTAGGTAAAGGTTTCTTTGGTTTCCCTTACCATCTAATCATAACATTTTTGAATGTTAATATTAGACTGAATAGCATATAATAAATAACTAGCAAGACAAAGCAGCCTTATTTTTTCAATTTTTTCACATCAATAAATGTCAAAGAAATTTCAATTACGAATATCGAAGTGAAACGTCAACTCTTTAATAAAATCGAGTTTTTTAAGATTCAACCAGCCTGTTATTGCTAATAATTATCAAGAGATTAAAAATAGATCACAGGCAACAACAATTCGAATAAATAATTATATATATATATATATATATATATATATATATATATATATATATATATATACAAGGCCGTACCCAGGAAAAAATTTCGGGGGGGCCTTGAAGCACCAGTGGGTCCGGAAAATTTTCGAAATTAAAGTGTCAAATGACGCATTTTTGGCCTTTTTGAACTATAACTAATAGTTTAGATGCCAAAAAAACTATGGTTTTACTCGAGAATTTTGGCACGTCTAAGAGTGGAGAATGTCCTCTCAGCAATTGCAGTGGTCACTCGTAAAGAATACAATTTCAGTAGCGTGAATATTTTAGGGGGACGAAGGTTTATAATGTTCCTTTTTATATTCCCTAAAATAATTTCCACAACGAGTATTCGCATATACTAGCTCCAGATCAACCATATTTTTATATACTTAGTTTCAAATATTCAACATCTGTTGTCTCAGTTGTTGAGGTTGGTATAAAGCACTGAAGTGTTCCCAGAAGCTGTTGTGATTCTCCACCCATCTGGTTTCACACTTGGGCATTAATGTTTGCCATTTAGTATCAGGAATGTTCGATTTCATGGAGAATTGCAATACAGCTGTCCTCTGTAGAGATACTTTTAAAAAGTTTGTGACAGCTTTTACGATTTCGATACAGTTTCAAGCACTTGGGATCCTACAGGAGTGACATAATGCCAAATTCAGAGAGTGAAATCTACAATAGATATACAGTGCTTGAGGAAAAGTCTTTTTCACTATTGCCTGCACCTCTTTGAATGTGCCCTTCATAGCATAGGCTCAATCGTACCCTTGACCTATCATATTTTTCATGTCCACTCCTAAGTCTTTTAGAGTTGAAAAAATTGTTTTTGCCAGCTCCTCTGCCGTTGTGTCGTCAGTTTTGACGAAAATCTTCTTTGTAAATAAAAAAATTAGATCTTTCTGATTTAGTGTTACACAAATTGAGACTTGCTCAAGACCAGTGATATCCGCTGTTTCGTCCACAAGAACTGAAAATGCTTTTGCTTTATTAATAATTGTCACAATTTCTTTCTGGATTAATTCTCCGCATATGTTGATCAATTCATTCTGATGTTTAGGACTTATGTACTGTATGGCTTACTAAATTTTGATCTCCGCACTTGAGTCTCATCCCGTCGTACCAATCAAAATCCCTTTGAGAAGAGTACGTGGGCCGTTTCAGACAAACACCTCAGCAGCGGTCTTTGAGTTTTTGCTTACTCAACAGGAATCAGCTCCCGTCTTCTATAAAATCAAAGACAAAATACGTTGGTTGTAAGCAGACCAGGCGCTATACCGATGGCCGCGAGTAAGCTATTATAGGTCTCCTGTCTTCACAAATGTGTTGCATAAACAAGGCCAGTTGCCAGTTCAATGCATTGATTATATTATGCAATATTTTACTTACTGATAGCAAAATATCGAGTAAGTTTCACTCCCTTTAATTCAGGAAAACATGTGTTTAAATATAGCTATTTCCGGAAAATTTAAGGGGGGGTTTCAACCCCTCTGACCCCCCCCCTGGGTACGGCCTTGTATATATATATATATAAATATATATTTTTTTATTTAAATATATATATATATATATAAATATATATATATATGTATATATATATATATATATATATATATATATATATATTATAAATATATTATATATATATATATATATATATATATATATATATATATATATATATATATATATATACATATATTATATATATATATATATATATATATATATATATATATATATATATATATATTTATATATTATATATATATATATATATATATGGAAAAAATTACTTTAAGTTCAGGTCTGCAGTCAAATGTTTGAGAACAAGGTGAACTCTTTTTTTCTGTTCAAGCTTTCGAGCACATTTATTTACTCTTCATCAGGAACTCTACAAAGAATTTAACAATGAACAATACTTAGTTTGAACAAAATCTCAGTTTGTTGTACTTACGAAGGTGAAGAATAAGAATTAATTTTTTCTTGTCGCAGTTTTACAGATTAACATAAATAAAAAACAATACTACATAGTTCAAATCAAATAAAAATGATTGATTAGGGACATGCATAACAAGTTAAAATAAAATGTTCCCATATGACACCGCATAATCGATGTTATACAATTGACGTGTATGAGATTGACAGTGACTTTATTGCCAACACAAAATCGAACGAACACTACCAACGCAAAAAACTAAAGGATACCAACTTAATTTTCATTGAATTGACCTCAAGCCGGTAACATAGGGACTTAGGGGAGAACGACTGAGTAAAATACGAATAAATTATGTTGAGATTATCGATGTCAGTTCTGGAATTGCATTGCATTAGGTTCTCTGAAAATCTTTGACATTTCGAGAAAAGTTCTCTTCTTAAATTAGACTCATGCTCCAAGATAGTCACAGCATCATAATCCGGGTTATGGTCAAAAGAGACGGCGTGACTAGCCAATGAACAAGTTTTTTTAAAATTCCTTATATCGCTCTTATGGGAGTTGATTCTGTCTTTCAACCTCCTTTTGGTTTGGCCAATGTACTTCATTTCACACTGAGAACAAGGGATACAGTAAACTAAGTTAGAGTTATCCAATATAGGCACTTTGTCTTTTAATTTTGGAAAAATATTGTTCAACACGATTAGGTTTTTGTAAGCAATTTTGATATCAGGAATCTTGGAGAGTAATTTGTTGAATTTATAATTTAGAGATTCAATATGTGGTAATGTAAGATAAGAAGCTGGTTGCAAATTAATATTATTTGGATTATTGATTGTATTATCATCATTCTTATTCTTAGGGTGCTCAAAATCAATGGAAGGCCTACCGAAAAGAAGTCTACAAACAAGCCTTCACACCTTGATATATATATATATATATATATATATATATATATTATATATATATATATATATTATATATATATATATATATATATATATATATATATATATATATATATATATATATATATATATATATATATATATATATATATATATAAATAGATTTTACATTTTTTTGAAAAATACCGAACTTCACGACGAAACTTGTTTAAATTAAAATCTATCAATTTAAAACTCCTGTCAATGCTAAAAAATCAGAGGAAAATGAACAACCCCCCCAGAAAAAGTCCTTATAAGCTTTCATTTCCTGAAGCTTAATTTGTACTGTTAATTTTGTATTATCTTGGTTGGAATAACAGTTATAAAGTTACAAAGTTGAAGTTTACATTTTGAAAACTCCTGAGTAATTTTCAAGTTACATAGGATAATATACGAAAAGTCATCGAACGTCTCCATCTTTAGAAACTAAGTAGGAAGTTAAGTCGGCTTAGAAAAATCATTAAATCAATAATTCAGTAGCGAAGGAAGTAATTCAATTCGTTAGAGAAACACGGAAATATAAAAAAAAAATTTACATAAAAAAAACCGGAATTAATAAAAATTACAAGGCGATTCCAACTTACTACAATACGTCGAACTCTCGAAACTATGTGCCCCTCATCTTATCAATCAATTCACCGTTATTGGGATCGTCTTCGCAAAATTATTATCTGATCAAGTGGGAGATAAGTTAATACCGATTTCCCCACATGCAAAAAAACTAGGTGGCATCCTAGAACCGAAGTCGAGTCGGCTTGGATGATGCAATAAGTCATCGCAGATGTGTCATATTGCCCAATATAAAAGGAGCCGAACAACCGTGAGCGTCAGAAAAATGCCAGACTTCAAACCGGTACCGACATACAGACATATGTGTGCTTTACGAGGAATTACAAATAAAACATACCATAGTCACATCGGAACTTGAAAGTGAAGGAAATAGCACATTTTACTTCTGGGAAGTAGGAGAGCGGGCGTTACAGGAATTCACCTTATTGTGAAGATATACAGGCAGTGCTTTATCCATATCTATTTAATCTAGACGGTACCGTCTTCTGCAGTACTACATATTCATTTGGTCCAACGACATCACGTGTATTGGTTCATACCAGTGATTGTTCTTCTTTCCAAAATTATGAATATAGTGGTGAGTCTCTATTTTAGTTCCGTTTCCTATTTTAATTTGTTAGTATGAAAATTTGGTACAATAGTTGCGTTGATCTAAAACACGTGTTGCTTTTGGAATTTATTACCCCTTATATTACTCGTTTGATTTTCATACTTACCTTAAATGTTTTTGGTATTTGGTTCTTCGAAATGTGGTTTTAAAATTTTACGAATTTGATCATGTAAGTTATTATTTATATAAGTTTTTTATTTATCGATATTTCTTTTTTCTTTCGATATATACTGGGATTCATGTTCAACACTGAACATAGGTACTATATGATCATTTAAATTCAGTTTTGTTTGATTATTATTTTTTTATTCTTCTTTCCAAAATTATGAATATAGTGGTGACTAGTTTCGTTTCCTATTTTTATTTGTTAATTTGAAAATTTGGCAATAGTACAATAGTTTCGTTGATCTAAAACACGTGTTGATTTTGAAATTTATTACCTCTTATATTACTCGTTTGATTTTCATAATTACCTTAAATGTTTTTGGTTTTCGGAAATGTGGTTTTAAAAATATTAGAATTTGATCATGTAAGTTTATATTTATATAAGTTTTTTATTTATCAATATTTCTTTTTTCTTTCGATATATACGGGGATATATATTCAATACGGAACATAGGTACTATATGATCATTTAAATTCAGTTTTGTTTGATTATTTTAATTTTTTTTATTCTTTTTTCCAAAATTATGAATATAGTGATGGTAACTCTCTTTTTTAGTTCCGTTGCCTATTTTTATTTATTACCCTTTATATTAATGGTTTGATTTTCATACTTACCTTAAATGATTTTGGTATTTGATTCTTGTAAATGTGGTTTTAAAATTTTGTTGTTGTTGAAATCAATATTTTCATATTTTCGTGAAACTAACAGGTTTTCTTCGATAGATCTATCAATTTGAATATTCCAATTTGTTTATTAGTTCATTTATCTTGGAATTGGCTCTAATTTACTGGAAGAATTTCAAATTGGTGCTTTTAGCATCAATTTAATTTCTTCGCTTCTATTTTTCCTGGTTAATATTTTTTAAAATATTTCGGATATAACTATTGGCGGTTTTTGACTATCAATTATTTTCATAGTTTCGTGAATCCTACCATTCAACAAAGATTAATCGAATTTTATTTTCATATGAATATTTCTTTTTATATTGTTGTTCTGTTTTTAGAAATTTCCGAAATTGGTTGATCTGATAGGGTGTAATTCTAGCAAGGCATATTTTGAAGATAAAGTTAATATGCTTGGCGAAATTTTTTTTTTTTATTTATTCGACCACATTTTTGTTCTGTTTACTTATTGATTAGGGAAATATTAATTATATATTCCGATCATTCATTTGCATGTGATATTTAATTGATTAACTGCATTGCTGTTATAACCCTAGATCAAATATAAGAATTATAAATAATTAATTATATATTAGTCACAAGGTCGTGATATATTTCATGTAAGATACTATGCAAAATTATATAAGCATAAAATATAGTGAAATCTATATCACGTTAGCAGCGTTCTATCACTATATCACGAGAAAATAATCGACATTATTTGATAAATCTAGATTGGGCACGAGCCAATCCACTGCGCTATAATCTTTATGTGTTTTTTAACAAAATTTTTTTGATACCAAAAATTAATAATATAGAGATTATTGATCCAGATTTAATCAAAATATCATGCATTATTAATTTAGCCTTGATGAATATTTCAGAAATAGATCGAAACGTTGAAAAGCATGCGTAGCTCGTAATCGAGATTCGAAGACCATTTTTTTGTAATAACTGAGATTGAATTCTCGCACATCACTTGGTGAAACATCATAAAGAATAAAGTATAAACTTTAAAATAAAAACACTTGGGTTATGTTTCACAATATAAAAAATCTTTAGATACTGTACTTAGCAGTAATAAAAAGTCGACATGTTTCGAGCTATGAACTCATTATCAAGACTGACAACAGGAGAGTATTGCATCGTAATTTATAAAACAGACAAAAGCAAAGGTGATACCTGAAAATCAATTTGTTCGTTTACAAGGGGTAATTGACTATTATGGGCGGAACTTATTTCGATAATTTCGAGAAGGTCAAGACGTTTACCCTTGTTACCTGAATGTAACAATTTGGTTTTGTTGAAATCCAGGAAGTGATTGAATTTTATGCAATGTTCAAGAGAAGCCAGTGGTATTTTTGTTTTGTAAAATTGAGCTTTTTATGTTCTTCAACACGAATATTTATTATTCCTTCCTGTCTGTCCAATATAGAAAGCAGGACATTCGTCGCAAAATATTTTGTAAATACCACTGTTTTCTCCGATGTTAGATTTTTCTTTATTATTGACCAAGAGTGACTTCAAGTTTCTTTTATTTGTACAAATTGTTTTAACGTTATTTTTCGATAGTCTGTTACAAATTTTGCTACTCAAATTAGGCACATAATTTATTGGGAAGTATTTTTGTTCTTCATTAATAGTTTTCGTGGGGTATATTGAATGCAACAGATACTTTCTTCGTTTTTTCCCAATGAGCTTGTCGATAAGACTTTCATTGTAACCGTTATTGATGGCTAATAATTTAATTGTATTAACTTCAGTTTGAAAATTTGTTTCCGATAATGGAATAGTGAACAACCTATGTATGAACGACTTTCTACAACTCGATTCAATTTACAAAAGAAGTAGAAAACGAAAACGGTACCTTGAATTTCTTAGACGTTCAGATTGCTAGGAATTTGAATTCTCTTACTTTCAACATTTATAGAAAACCAACCTTCACAGATACTTTAATTCACAGCGACAGTAACCAACACATTAAAATAAAACTCAGTGCTTTTCATTCGTTCATACATCGGTTGTTCACGATTCCATTATCGGAAACAAATTTTCAAACTGAAGTTAATACAATTAAATTATTAGCCATCAATAACGGTTACAATGAAAGTCTTATCGACAAGCTCATTGGGAAAAAACGAAGAAAGTATCTGTTGCATTCAATATACCCCACGCAAACTATTAATGAAGAACAAAAATACTTCCCAATAAATTATGTGCCTAATTTGAGTAGCAAAATTTGTAACAGACTATCGAAAAATAACGTTTAAAACAATTTGTACAAATAAAAGAAACTTGAAGTCACTCTTGCGTCAAAATAATAAAGAAAAATCTAACATCGGAGAAAACAGTGGTATTTACAAAATGATTTTGCGACGAATGTCCTGCTTTCTATATTGGACAGACAGGAAGGAATATAAATATTCGTGTTGAAGAACATAAAAAGTCAATTTTACAAAACAAAAATACCACTGGCTTCTCTGAACATTGTATAAAATTCAATCACTTCCTGGATTTCAACAAAACCAAATTGTTACATTCAGGTAACAAGGGTAAACGTCTTGACCTTCTCGAAATTATCGAAATAAGTTCCGCCCATAATAGTCAATTACCCCTTGTCAACGAACAAATTGATTTTCAGGTATCACCTTTGCTTTTGTCTGTTTTATAAATTACGATGCAATACTCTCCTGTTGTCAGTCTTGATAATGAGTTCATAGCTCGAAACATGTCGACTTTTTATTACTGCTAAGTACAGTATCTAAAGATTTTTTATATTGTGAAACATAAGCCAAGTGTTTTTATTTTAAAGTTTATACTTTATTTTTTTGTAACTCTTTATTTTATTTAAGGCAACATTTATACAGTCTAAAGTTCAATTTTTTTTGACCCGTTTGACGTCACTGAGAAAATGATGAAAATATCTAGTTTTCTCATCATAGCGTAGGTAAAAATAGACAATGAAATCGTTCGATTTCTATGAAATCTATATGGTTCCCTCAGGTGAAAAGGAACAAAATCAATCATTACACGAATTTTGAGTTTTTTATTTACCCTTAAATTTGAACTAATTTCACTTCGAGTAATAATATCGACTCAATTCATTCAGATTTCTCCGAAATACCACGCGTTATTATTGTAGACTTGATGACGATCTCAGAAATAGATCGAAACGTTGGCAAGCATGCGGAGTGATTTAATCTAATCGTAGCTCGTAGGTCATTATTTTGTGAAGCTGTTGTTTATTATAGAATACATTAGATTTTTTATACTTCGTTCTCAAGTTTTTCTTATCATAGCGTAGGCAAAATAGGCAAATTAACCCTTCGATTTGATCCAATTTCACTTTGGGTGATAATATTGATGTAATTCATCCAGATTTATTCGAAATACCATGCATTATATTTCAGACCTGATGAAGATCTCAGAAAAAGATCGAAACGTTGGCAAGCTTACGGACTATTTTAATCTAATCGTAGCTCGTAGGCCATTATTTTGTAGTTTATTATAGACTATATTTGACTTTTTATACTTTAGTCTGAAGTTTGATTTTTTCATCTCGTTTGGCGTCACTGAGAAAATGATGAAAATCTCGAGCTTTCTTATCATAGCGTGGGTAAAAATAGACTATGAAATCGTTCGATTTCTATGAAATCTGATGATTTCCTCAAGCGATTAAGAAACGACATGAATCACAATAATTTTGAAATTTTACATTTACCTTTCAATTTGAACAAAGTTCACTTCAAGTGATAACAAATCCCCCTACTCTTATCATTACATTTTTACTATAACTCTTATTCGTCAATTCATAAATTGCGTTTTGATGAAAATCCGAAAATAGTCTAGTCTAAACCAATAAAGCAGTATCGGAAATTAATAAGATGGCCTGATTTTAACCTTAATTTTCAAATTACTTTGACCTAATATCAAATGTTAATGATTTTATTTCTCTTAATTAGGTATGAGTTCAAATATCAACTCGAATAATTCATGGATTTTGAAGAGTTTAATTCAGGTTTTATGAATAGAATCGTCTAGAGCTCTAGATGCAAATTTATATTCATACAATAAAAAAAATTTTTTTCTCCATTATAAAAAAAATTGAAGTTATTAGAGCCCTTTCAGACTAGGATACTGTATTCGAGATACTGTATGCGAGATACAGAATTTAGGCCAGATACAGTCAAGATACTTTTGTTAGAATATAGTTCTGTAGATAAATTTTATCAGTACAATATCAGTGCTGTACAGTGCTTTTATGAAATGGACATTGAAGAGTGCGCTATGCTGTGGTATATTATAATCAAAAAGAAAAAAATTGAAAGGAGACGAACTGTGTGGGTTCATTTTATAATAGAATTAAGGGAAACTAAAGGAATTTATAACCTTCTTCACCAAGAATTACTACAAGATCGAACAAAGTTTTCAGTAAGCTTTCGACAAATAATCGTCTTGTTTCGAGAATTTTTAATAATATAATAATTTTATTTATTAAGCTAATGAATTTATGCATTCCTTTTTGAATGCACCGTATAATTACTTTTATAAATATACCTACCATATTCATTTTGTTGAACAATTGTCATTTCTTCAAAGTTTTCACACATCTGTTTGGCAATTTCCACCCAACATTTAGTAATGAAAATCATTTCTGTCGAAATAATTTTCATTACTTGTATCCCATATACAAGAATTCGGTTCTACCAAACTTATAAATTTCTCGTTGTCAAAAACTTTATTCTCCATGGTACAATCGAAAAACCGTTCTATGCCACTTCACTTCTACTAATAAATAATAAAAATATTGTACACCTATGCTATTGTGCTTTTTGAATCGCAAAAGTATGCAAGTCTGAACAGGTCCATAAGCCACAATGATAATTCGGTATACCGGATTCGGATACTGTCGCCGGCGGCTGAATGAGCTAGATTCAGAAATTTAGTATCGCGATACGGTATGCTGTGCTGAATGCAGTGTGAAAACGTACATATAAACGCATGTATTTTCTGTATCTGGGATACGCGCATCTCGGATACAGTATCCAAGTCTGAAAGGGCTCTAAAAGTTTAATACCATCTAGATTCTTACGTTCTAACAAAAATTAGATACCCAACTATTAATATGAATGATGAAATATCTGAAAGTAGACTTTTTATTCAATTGTTTTTCTAATTCTAGAATTATATAGAAACTTTTTCTTTCTCGTTTATTTGATCGAATTCGCTTCATCAGTGCAACAAATGTATCAAATACTAAATATATAGAGTAGATTGAGTTTAAGAAAATAAAATCGCTACAAATATCTATCTGACAATAGATAGTACTAAGCTACAGTTCCATCAGAGGAACATAGTAGAACATTTTTATTAGCGCCGGTAGCCAATTTGATTGCCCAAATTTGGATTGTTTCGGTGTGCTTCAACCCCAGATACCAAATATTAGCCCATTTGGTTAGATGGGAGTTGCCGGAGAAGCCAATATGTACCCAGAAATATATATATATATATATATATATATATATATATAAATATATATAAATATATATCTATATATATATATATATATATATATATATATATATATATATATATATATATATATATATATATATAAGTATATATATATATATATATATATATATATATATATATATGAATTTAATAATGAAATTATTTTGTCTTCAAATTCCCAAAATTATATTAATTAACGTACAACCGGTTTCGTTGTTTCAGAACAACATCTTCAGGTACAATATACTGAAAAATAATAAATAAAGAGTAGCTTACAAACAAGAAAAACAAGAAAAAACATGTTTGTAAGCTACTCTTTATTTATTATTTTTCAGTATATTGTACCTGAAGATGTTGTTCTGAAACAACGAAACCGGTTGTACGTTAATTAATATAATTTTGGGAATTTGAAGACAAAATAGTTTCATTATTAAATTCATCTTACTACCCAAATATGGACAATCTACAAATATATATATATATATATATATTCTACTTTAAAAAATTCAAAATTCTAACTCTTCCTTCACTATTCATATTCGAATCCGTCTGTTTGGTTCGCAAACACAATCATAACTTTTCAGAAAGACCAAATCATAGATATCCCACAAGAAATTCAGATACCGATATTTATTTAATAACGCCCACCTCCGTCTTAACAAAAAACTCCTTTACCTACAATGCCGGAAAGTTATACAATCATCTACCGTTGGAGCTAAAATCCTTGAGTACGTACAAAAAGTTCCGAAGTTCAACTAAGGCTTTTCTTTTGGAGAGACCATTTTACTCAGTGGCAGAATTTTATTCTGTAACTGAATTTCACAATGTAACATAGACCCTTGAGATCCACATTTAGTAGCAACATATATTAATGTTTTGTTTTTTTTTTTTTGTAATATACAAAATTTTATATCTGTATAATAAGTTTAGTTGACAAATATGTTGATTCTTAACATATGTTTATACATAATCGACTGATAAATGTTTTTCTATTTTGTTCTTCTATTTAATAGATTCTTGTTTTGTTCAACGATTAAAAGTGTGTTTTGTTTAATTAGTTATCATTGTTAAATTTTATTTTCAATTTTTTATAGGTATGTGCTTTGTCGACAAAATTTTGTAATTTTATAAGACAATAAAGCTGTTTCTCTCTCTCTATATATATATATATATATATACACAGAACGAAAAAGGTACGTGAATATAATGAATAAAACCATTGTAATAATGTATTCGGACATCAATTTTCAACCGATGCTCGAGTTCATTGATTCAATGTATTATTACCCCGAGGCGAAGCTAAAGGGGTTATAGTCTCACAACAAAAAGTTGGGATCTGGCCCGATTTTAAAAATCGATAAATAATAAAAACGGATATCGATAAAACACATATGATTTCATTAGGGAATTTGAATTCCCAATTTTTCCCAACGAAGAATAAAAAAATATAGCGTTTTTTAGATAGGCATTACGACATGCGCATGCGCCAAGGTCGATATGTACGAAGTCCTACGAAACATGCGTCGAAGTGCTCTGTGTGTCACGGTAACCAAGCGACGTTGATAGCTTAAGCTTGATTCTGCGTCTCTGTCTGCTTCCCATCCATAGATATATCTTATCAATTTGATTCATAATTTGCAGCAAAATGAGCCGGGATAGGATATTCAAATTCGACATTCAAAAAATGAATTTTTTTGCTAAATTTTCACGAATTTTATTCGTAATATCGACTTATTAATACATTTATTGCAATTTTCCTTCATTTCATTCGTATTATCGACTTTCATTGTTATTTTTAATTTATATAATAGGTACATTCAAAAAATATTGTCGACATGCCCATGCGCCGAGGGGTTTTATCATTCCTAGTGCTACGCAGTAGGGTGTCCTTCATTTTTAATTACTTGATCAGTGATTATATCAATCCCTGAGAGGCATTAATTTCATTACCTGGATTTCAAAACAAAGTAAATTCTACTAATAACCATTGTGTATCAGTCAATCAACATCCAGCATGATATTAATATTTTCTGTATATCAACCCATCAATTGTAGTCATTGAATTAGGGAATCCAGGACATTGACTCAATCACCGTTTACATTATTTCTAAGCCATGCGCACAATGTATATATATATATATATATATATATATATATATATATATATATATATATATATATATATATATATATATATATACACTGGCCAGCAAAATTAACGCACCACTAAAATTTGGGTCAATTTCAAAGTTAATTTTCTCGCGAACTGCTTAATCGATTTAGATAAAAAAATTTTTCAATGTAGCTTAAATCTTCAGAATTGACGTTATGCAAAGAGAGAAAATTTAAATTCGAGTTTTAGGCATATACTGGGTGTTTGAAGAAAAACTAGTAAAATGCACAACTTTTGTCATATTCTGTGGGAATTCCCATCAACAGTATTAGGTGTCTCTCTAAGTCAAAATATAGCCCCATCTTTTACAAGCATTTTGTTTTTTTATTCACGTTTTTATCTCACATATTAAATGAAATACGGAATTTAATGTCGAAAAAAGACTTAAAGACTTCAATCTGCTAGGGAACATGTGAACTGGACTGCTGAAGATTGGGAACGAGTTTTGTTCACTGATGAGACGAGGTTTTATCTCTACAGCAAGGATAGAAGCTCAGAAATTATTCGACAGTCAAACGAACGTTATTCACAAAATAATATTCGCTAAACCGAGTTATTTAATGGAGGCTCTGTGATGTTGTGGGGCGGAATTTATTTGTCAGCTCGTACAGACATCATGTCCTTGCATGGAGCACCTTTAAGTAGCGAAAAGTACATTGACGAAATTTTGTCAGAGCATGTGGTCCCTATGGCTGGTTATATTGGAGATAATTTTATACTAATGCAAGATAATGCCAGACCACATACTGCGAAAATAGAACTAAATTATCTAAATCAGGTGAATATTGAGGTCCTAGATTGGCCTCCAGGTAGTCCAGACCTTAACGCTACAGAACATTTATGGGATGATGTAGAAAACATTATGAGGGAAATATGGACAAATATAGATCAAGCAGAAATTAGACGTCTGGTTCAAAATATGGGTCATCGATGTCAGTTATAAGGAATAGGGGAGAAAACACCCGATGTTGACTTTTTATTTTAATGTTTGAGATTTTATTTCAAATTTTTTTAAAATAAATTTTAGGTGTTACGTTTTACATTAAATTCCGTATTTCATTTAATAAGCAAGATAAAAAAGTGAATAAAAAAACAAAATGCTTGTAAAAGATGGGGCTATATTTTGACTTAGAGAGACACCTAATACTGTTGATGGGAATTCCCACAGAATATGACAAAAGTTGTGCATTTTACTAAATTTTCTTCAAACACCCAGTATATGCCTAAAACTCGAATTTCCTCTCTTTGCATAACGTCATTTCTGAAGATTTAAGCTACATTGAAAATTTTTTAAATCTAAATCGATTCAGCAGTTCGCGAGAAAATTAACTTTGAAATTGACCCAAATTTTAGTGGTGCGTTAATTTTGCTGGCCAGTGTATATATATATATATATATATATATATATATATATATATATATATATATATATATATATATATATATATATATATATATATATATATATATATATATATATATATATATATATATATATTTATATATTTATATATATATATATATATATATATATATATATATATATATATATATATATATATATATATATATATATGTTCAGGAAGATTTCTGCGGTCGGAAGTATTTGAAAAACTTGGTTCTCCGAATGAACCGCGTAAAAGATTTGAAAAATCTCAGAGATTTTTCAAATCTCTGCGGTTCATTCCGAGAACCAAGTTTTTCATATATATATATATAATTATTTATTTGAATTATTGTTGCCTTGAATTATTTTTAACTTTTTGATAATTATTAGCAATAACAGGCTTAATGAAACTCAAAAAACTCGATTTTATTGAAAAGTTGACGTTTCGCCATGACATTCGTGGCTTTTTCAAAACTTAAAAAAAAAAAAATTTGAAAAAGCCATGTCGTGGCGAAACGTCAACTTTTTGATAAAATCGAGTTATTTGAGATTCACCAGGCCTGTTATTGCTATATATATATATATAATAATTATCAAAAAGTTATATATATATATATATATATATATATATATATATATATATATATATATATATATATATATATATATATATATATATATATTTATATATATATATATAATATAATATATATAATATATATATATATATATATATATATATATATATATATATATATATATATATATATATATATATATATATATATATATATATATATATATATATATATAAATATATATATATATATATATATATATATATATATATATATATATATATATATATATATAAATATATATATATATATATATATATATATATATAAATATATATATATATATATATATATATATATATATATATATATATATATATATATATATATATATAAAGCTAGGAGAAAACTCGTTGGGTATATATAAATATATATATATATATATATATATATATATATATATATATATATATATATATATATATATAAAGCTAGGAGAAAACTCGTTGGGTACGCAGCATGCAGGAAGTATACTCTTATAACACTTTTTCCAATATTTTGACAATGTTTATTGTCATCATCCGGGAATGCTACAATATTATCACAAAGTGAAACTTGGACAACAATTAACTTACAGTGTCCATGAGATTGTATGCAAAGATCTTAAAACAAATTTAATCTTGACGTTAACAACAAAAGTGCACATGTTCAGAACAAAGTCAGTGCGAGTAACTTATAAATGCCATCATCACCAAATTTGATTTTATAAGTTACTCTCACTGACTTTGTTCTGAACATGAGCACTTTTGTTGTTAACGTCAAGATTAAATTTGTTTTAAGATCTTTGCATACAATCTCATGGACACTGTAAGTTAATTGTTGTTTTTTCCACTATTTGTCCTAGTTTCACTTTGTGATGATATTGTAGCATTCCCTGATGATGACAATAAACATTGTCGAAATATTGGAAAAAGTGTTATAAGAGTATACTTCCTGCATGCTGCGTACCCAACGAGTTTTCTCCTAGCTTTATCCTAACTGGTCAGCAAAGACTTTCTCTTTCTTAAATTATATATATATATATATATATATATATATATATATATATATATATATATATGTATATATATATATATTTATATATATATATATATATATATATATATATATATATATATATATATATATATATTATTGTTATATCTTTGCTTAGAAGTATATTATAGAAATATAATTTTGCTGTAAGAGAAAAAGCAAATCACTTGCTACAGTAATTGTCACAAATGGAAATGATGAAATTCAGAGAGAAGATAATTTACGGTGACTCCGTTTTTCCTTTTATCATAATAATTGTGAGGCGTGTTCTAGTTTGAAAAATTTATTTTTCAAAGCGAGATGTATCTACTACATGAATAATGAATATCAACGGTTTAGTGAGATTGCATCAATAACCTTCCTATTTCAAAATAATTTTGCTCGGAGTAGAGATATGAGTCAGTCCAATTTATTTGTTTGATTGTGCAATTGTTTAACTATGATGTACAATGACTTTTTGAAACTTACGTCTTTATCTCGACGTGTAAGATTGTTAAAATGCGATAAATTTATAATTGTTTCAATTATCTCTCTTATTGCTTTCATCTTCCTGAAATATTGAAGGAATATATTATTAATATCATTAGAAATTGGCCTAAAGAATTTATAAACAACAATAAATAAAAAAAAAAGCGAGTCGGACTCGCGCACGAAGGGTTCCCTATGCCCCCTTCAATATTTATTTTATTTTAATTTTATTATTTATCCTTAAAGTAAAAATACAATTGAGTTTGTTGTATGGGAGCCCCCTTCAAATATTTATTTTAATTTTATTATTTATCCTTAAAGTAAAAATACAATTGATTTTGTTGTATTGGAGCCCCCTTCAAATATTTATTTTATTCTGCTTTTAGTATTTGTTGTTATAGCGGCAACGGAAATACATAATTTGTGAAAATGTCAACTACTGTCTAGCTATCGCGGTTCGTGAGATACAGCCTGGTGACAGACAGACGGACAGACAGACAGACAGCGAAGTCTAAGTGATAGGGTTCCGTTTTTACCCTTTGTGTACGGAACGCAAAAAACGGATAAAATTTCAAAATCGGGTGTCTATAAATTACCAGGTGTGATACAGCCCCTTAAAGGGGGTACATAAAATTTATATATAACAATTTTTTTCACAAGCACTAAAAAAGTTACAATATTGAAATTAACCTGACGTTTTCTACTACCAAAAAGACACTTAGCCAGTAATTTATTTGGATTACCCCATGGTTGTAAGGGGTGGAAACCGCAACCCCTAAAATTTATTTCCAATGTAACTTTTTGTCTTATTATTTGTTTACCATTTAAAAAAAAATTTATTTCCGTTAGCCTGTTTTATTCTAAAAAAAATGTCTCTTGGGTTTTTTGCCCAAAATAAACCAGTTCGCAGCAAAAAATTATTTTACGAACAACTACAGAGATACATCGTCATAAATGTGAACTGGATTTATTTTTATTTTGTAGTTAGTACCTGCATTAAATGATTCAAGGGTAATAAACAAAACTAATTAATTTCAGTATTGTTACTTTTTAGTGCTTGTGAAAAAAATTGTTATACAAATTTTATGTACCTACCCCCTTTAAGGGGCTGTATCTTAACAAGGGATGCTCCAATGAAGTTTCTTCATATGAAAGATCCTATCTTTTTTTCGATGAGGAATCACCTCCTCAAATGTTTTACACTTATTCAGTTACACCCTGTATAGGTAGAAAACATTCAAATTTCGGAAAAATAATTAAAGAACATGAGCGTTGCTTCGTAAACAATAAGAGAGATTCTAATTATTCAAATCATTTGCTAGATGAGAACCATTCATTTAATGAAGATTTCCATATCTTATATGGAGAGAATAGAGGATTGAAATTAAACTTTTGGGAAGCCCTAGAAATCAAGGCATAAGAATTATGATTCATTACCAAACGAACAAATTGACTTAAGTCATTCTCCACTCCTGAATATATTTAATACCTGATGTAGTTTGAGCCCGTTTTCTGGAAGGATTACCTACCCTCCACCCTAATTTAATTTCTCGTTGTAATCGTATTTTCCTAGGTACTAAAAATTTTATGTAAAACTAAGATACCAAGATTTCAGTATTTCATTTTATCCGAAGAAGCCACCGTGTGGTGAAACGCCGCTTCATAGTGTCAAATACAATAACGGTTGAAATCAAACATGTGTTTTTCTGATCATATTGTTATGGGTTTTAACCAAGTTACGGTCATATCAATTCAAAATATATTATTAACTTAAATTCATTATGTTTTTCATCTATATTTTTAAATGAACTATATTCCATCTCTCTCACATCTTCATTTCTTACATTGCTAATTGAAAAATGTTCTGGTAATAATTGTAATTTTAAATACTTCTCAAAAAATTTATGAAGAAGTTCAACATAAAAATCAAGTTTTATTCGTTTTCATTACTTTATTTTGTTATCAATTGAAAATAATCAACCAAATGAGATTTTATGAGTCAATGAAAGAACATTCATGGAGTAAAGTAATTGTGAAATATAAATTTTCATAAGGAGTGATAAGGATCATCCCAAAAAGTTTATTTTACTTTATCTATGTAAATATTGTAACACAAAATAATTAAACACATTCATTGGATTCTCAGAAATTACTCAATCAATTGTGGCATATAAACTGTCAAGTCATTTCATTTCATTTTTAATTATATAAACTTATCAAAGCGGGATAACATGTGATTAAAAAGGATTCGATGTATTTATGTATAGTCACTGTGTAAACATTTGTATATTTACTTTTATTTTCATTTAAGTGTTTGAGAAGCTATTATTTAGTTAACATATTACGTCTTATTTGAAAAATCATTTTGATTGGAGTTCCAAGTAAATACGAGTGAATAACAATATAACACAGGCAAGAATAATTCATATATATATATATATATATATATATATATATATATATATATATATATATATATATATAATTAAGTAAGTAACTGCCGATAGTTTAAAAAAAATATTAATTATAGCTCGCACATCACTTGTTGAAACATCATAAAGAATAAAGTTTTAACTAAAATAAAACACACTTGGCTTAAGTTTCACTATATAAAAATATTTAGATACCTACTGTATTTAGCAGTAAAGGGTAGTCGACATGTTTCAAGTTATGAACTCATTATCAAGACTGACTACAGGAGAGTATTAGATCTTATTTTATAAAACAGACAAAAGCAAAGGTGATACCTGAAAATCAATTTGTTCGTTTACAAGAGGTAGTTAACTATTATGGGCGGAACTTATTTCAGGAATTTCAAGAAGGTCAAGGCGCTTTCCTTTGTTACCTGAATGCAACAATTGGGTTTTGTTGAAATCCAGGAAATGATTAAATTTTATACAATGTTCGGAGATGCCAGTGGTATTTTTATTTTGTAAAATTGACTTTTTATGTTCTTCAACACGAAGGTTTATATTCCTTCCTGTTTGTCCAATATAGAAAGCAGGACATTCGTCGCAAAATATTTTGTAAACACCACTGTTTTCTTCGATGTCAGATTTTTCTTTTTATTATTGACCAAGAATGACTTCAAGTTTCTTTTATTTGTACCGCACTCTTTTAGTTTTTAATAACTGAAATTAGTTATTTGAACGTATCCATAGCCCTCGGGAATAAAAATTTATTTCGGAAAAAATGGTTACAAAACAAATGATAAATGGTTATTATTTTCAGATAAAATACAACTGAAAATATTAAGCAAAAAGTAACTAAATATACATCAATTGTAGGAATCATAAACACCAAGGAAAATCTCTGTTGCAGCACACGTTTTCCGTTGTTAATGCTGCTAATATATCATGTGCTTATATAGCTTCAATTAGTTATATCATTCTCTAATAATAAATACTTAAATTCTGTAGTTGAGAAAATCGTAACTTCATCAAAATTAAATAAAAATAATTTACTTACTGCTTTAATTTGAGAAAATACGAATGAAATTAACGATTCATTGAAAAGAGTTTTTCATTTGCTATCATCTTTATCATTTACGAATAAAAAAGGTTAAAAAAAGTAGGTAAGGTTATACAACATGATGCAGTACAAATGATGTGATAAAGGATAACTATGTTATCCTAATTTACGCAACCATTCAAGACTTTTATTAATTAGTGTTAAGACAAGAAAAAATTTAATGGTCTCGCAAGAATCTTTATTTGTAGTTTCTGAGGTCAAGCGTAGATAAAACATGGAATCTTCCAATGGGTCAAGTAGGCAGTGTGAATATTCTTATGAATGAATGAAGACATTTCGATAACGTTTCGACAGCTTTCATTTTCTAAATGTTACCCAATACGTTCCATTTCCTGTAGAGATATAGCTTACTTGATTAAAAATAAATAGGATTCTCAATGTGATTGTAAATTGTGAGAATAAAAATAATTTTTCAAAATATTCTTATCAAATCAAATCAAAATATGCTTTATTGTCTTCAAAATTGTGAAATTGATGGACAAAGTGCAAAACCAAACAATGTAAAATATAGAAACAAAAACACATCAAGCGAAACAAATCTAAGAACTAAACAATGTAAAACATAGAAAACACATCAAACCACATTTTCATACGAAATATATATAAATTTTAAATTATCAACAATAAAACCGGGACTGAGTGTCAATTTTTACACTTAGCGGGTAGAGTGTAGAGGTAGTCCTCTACAGAGTACTAAAAATATACATTTGGTCTGCAGGACTCCAACTGGGTAATTTGCCATTATGGATAATTCCTTGCTTTAATCCTCTTTATTATACGACTATTGTCGTTTTTTTCATTATAATTTTGTAGGACTGACTTCCACTTTCATTTCTTATAAGTATCCGCTTTGCCTGCAGGAGTATTGGGTAATATTAGGTTATTGGGCTTTGAGGGAAAATTTTCGTATTCATTCTACTTTTCTGTTAATCACTTCTTTCATACTTGGATTCTTTTCCGCTATACAAGTGATGAAGTTTTAGCGTTTTTCTTGATTATATTTATGCACTCCTCTTCAGTTCACTTCTCAAAGTTTTATAGATTTGTATCGTAATTCTGTTTCTTGTTTCAATTTTCATTGCCCTGTATATTTAATCAAGTGTCATGTATTATTTAGCCTCTATTAGGTAATCTCACACACTTCTTATTTAAGTTAATACCTATTTAATTTTGTTGTCGGTTATGTTTCCCCCCTTGATAAAAATCCTTAATTATTATGGAGAGATTAATCTTCATTTTGATTTTCGTCGATAATCTACGTACTTATATGTTTGATACTCTTATTCCTTTATTTAGAAACGAAATGAAAATGCTTGCTCTAAAGAGAAGTACACTAATTTTTATATCATTCTTCGACGTTTCGTCTCTACCAGGGCTTCATCATACACATATTGAAGTGTGTGAAAAAGGCGCATATATATATATATATATATATATATATATATATATATATATATATATATATATATATATATATGTATATATATATATATATATATATATATATATATATATATATATATATATACCTATATATATATATATATATATATATATATATATATATATATATATATATATATATATATATATACCTATATATATATATATATATATACCTATATATATATATATATATATTATATATATATATATATATATATATATATATATATATATATATAATTATATACCTATTATATATATATATAATATATATATATATATATATATATATATATATTTATATATATATATATATATATATATATATATATTATATATATATATATATATATTATATATATATATATATATATATATATATATATATATATATATATATATATATATATATATATATATATATATATATATATATATATATATATATATATATATATATATTTATATATATATATATATTTATATATATATATATATATTATTTATATTTTTATATATTTATATATATATTTATATATATATATATATATTTATATATATATATATATATATATATATATATATATATATATATATATATATATATATATATATATATATATATATATATATATATTTATCAGGTGCGGATCCAGGCTTGACTTTTGGGGTGGGGGGGAACTTTTATATTTTCAAAACCCAAAAGGTACTGTTATTTTGTGCAATGGTAAATTGAGTTGCTTCCAATCACCACAATTAGGTAGGCCCCAGGCCATGTGAGAGGGCACGTTCCCCCAGTTCCCCCCCTCTGTCTCCTCGACTGATATATATATATATATATATATATATATATATATATGTATACATAGGCGCTGACTCCATGGGGCCTGAGGGGGCCCGAGCCCCCTCAAAAATTTGTTTGGGGGGGCTGAGCCCCCCAATAATTCAATAAAATTATTAGTTATAGTATGCTTTGTAAAATCACAAATTTTTTTGAGTCAATGTTACAATTCAAGACTTAGAGCAATGTTAAAAATCTTTATAAAATAGAGAATTAAATACATACAGAATGTTAAATTTTCAGTTTGCAAATATTAGTAGCTACTGTATTACTATATAACTGTATTAGTTATTTTCAAATGCTTAAATATTTTTATAGATATTTTTTATTTTGAAATACTCAAATATTTTGAAAGCAATAACTTTGACATACTTCTTTTGATTAAAGAACTCTCAGCCTTATTCAAAGTAAGCTTAAATTAGCTATTTCACTTATTAATCAGATTGCTATTACTGTGGGACAGCAATATTTTATGTTGTATACTTTTAATGATAGTTAAGGATTTATTTAAATATAATTTCAGTCTTTTCATAGCTACGTATTCACTGCTTTGTAATAGTCTATAACCATAACTATTACTGTAAATTAAATGATATTTTTTTAAATCGAGGTGAAAACTTCAAAAGTGATACCGGTTGCGAACCCGGCCTGTGTGGGATTCAATAGTTGATATATATATATCAACATTGCCTACCCACTAAAAACACCTCTGTTCTTTCGGTTTCCGGGCATAAGCCTACTAAACCTCCAGTCTCACACTTAGATTAGGACTCTCGTGCTGCGGTCAGCACTAGAACCTGTTCCCTTCCTTGTGTCTATATTTCAAGACCCAAGTGTATATCTCTCTGCGTCGCGTCGCATTAATTTTGAAATCAAGTAAACATACCTGACGACTGCCCTTGGCATTTTCTGTCGACTGGAAGTATGTTCGCTTCATCCCAGGTTGGTTCGAGCTTGAACAATGCTCATAACTCCGACCTCGAGATCCAACATCCATTTTCACACTCGTCGTCTGCAATGGCCATTACTCCGACATCGAGATCCAATATCCATCTTCACTCTCGTCGTCTGCAACGAGCATCATTCGTCTTCGAACCTGACGATCCGCTTCCATCCCACCGTGCCGTCCTCTGTTGGGCGCTGCTCCTTACTAGCGAACCGATGAAGAACGTGTCTGATGGACAATCTCTCAGTCCATCTAGGTCCTTCTTCACTCCTCGTCGTCTTCAGTTTCAGTCGCTTGCCGTCGAATTCACCGCTTTCCCAGGGCGATGCTGCTTCCTCGGTGGTCTGGTCTCGAATGAGCTTTTTACGAAAATATCGTGCGTATTTATGTTCTGTTTCGTTTTTCAATGACAAAAAATGTGTCAGGTTTGTCGAGTTTCCCGGAGTGTCGAGTTTTCGAGAGTCGAGGTTTCGGTGTTCTAATGTTGATCATATGACTATAATATGCTTTAAAAAACGTTAAAACTCACTATTTTTCATCTAAAATTCAGAAAATTTCCAAGCAAGACTCTCGGTATGGACCCCCCCAATATTTTTCATAAGTCGGCGCCTCTGTATGTATATATAAATGTATATATATATATATATATATATATATATATATATATATATATATATATATATATATATATATATATATATATATATTTATATATATATATATATATTTATTTTTATATATATATATATATATATATATATATATATATATATGTATTTATTTATAGATTTATATTTATATATTTAATTATATATTTATATATATATATATATATATATATACATATATATATGAGATTTTTTTGCGTTAATTGACCTCGGTAGGGCGTAGGCGTACGATATGTTACTAACTGTATTTTCCGTGATATTCGAACACATATAGATAAATTTATTTAAATATTATCTCACATCTGATATCCGTGTCGTCTATAAGCTAATCAAATTTGATTACTCAGCTGACAATTTTACGTTTCATTCATTGAACATGTATACTATGTCTGAACTCTCGAGTATGAACTTTGGATGCTTTTGGTTCCACAGGAATCAGTAATAATAAGTTATTGATTGAAAGTGTTTTAGAGATATTAAAATTTTGACACGAACACTATACATTAACGATAATAAGTAATTGAGCGTGACGATATTTGATACAAATTTTCATTAAGAATGATGCACTGGTGTTTTTCACAATGTATAAGTGTATAATGTATGCCGCGTTGCTAATTTCGAAGTAGTATTTATATTGAAATTATTCTTGAAAAACTATAAGGTAAAACAAATGGAAAACGCATTTTAGTTCACGCAACAATAAATTGTAAATTCAAGCTTAAGAATTAATGATTTCAATCTTCACTCGTTGATGACATTTGTTTGATAACTTTATATATATATATATATATATATATATATATATATATATATATATATATATATATATATATATATATATATATATATATATATATATATATATATATATATATATATAAATATATATATATATATATATATATATATATATATATATATATATATATATATATATATATATATATATATATATATATATATATATATATATATATATATATATATATATATATATATATATATATATATATATATATATATATATATATATATATATATATATATATATATATATATATATATATATATATATATCAACCTATCAATCATAAAAGTATAATAAAAAAAAATTTGGGGAGGTACATGTTTTTTCTAGCTCAATATTCTCTATGAGCAGTTATAAGGTTGTGAAACCTTCTGCAGCCCTTTATGTAATGTGTAATATGAATTTACTTTCCTATCGTTTTAAATTGATATAAAAATTCCTAATCTCCTGACAGGGAATGCGACTTGGACTAATTGAATATTCTAATTGCGTCCATTCGGTCTAATGTTGGTCTATATATATATATATATATATATATATATATATATATATATATATATATATATATATATATATATATATATATATATATATGTATATATATATATATATATATATATATATATATACGAAGTCTGGTCACAAAAATAAGGTGCATTTTCATTTTTCTCAAAAGATATTTATTTGTGCATCAATTTCTACTATGTCCCCTTCAAAGTAGCCCCCCTCAGATATAATACACTCGTGCCAGCGTTTTTTCCAATTCTCGAAGCAGTTCTTCAACCATTCGGTTTGTATCTCCTCAATCGTCTCAAAACGCCGTCTTTTCATGGGTCTCTTCAATCTTGGGAACAGGAAAAAGTCGCAAGGGGACAAATCTGGTGAATACGGTGGCTGAGGCAAGATTACGGTGTTGTTTTTGGCCAGAAAATTACGAATAAGCAATGACGAGTGAGCAGGTGCATTATCGTGATGCAAAAGGCATGAATTATTTTTCCACAATTTCGGACGTTTTCTTCGTATTGCTTCTCGATAAATGACCGTACGACCATGTCGTACATGTAAGAACTTCTGATGAACTACGCCACGGTAATCGAAAAAAACAATCAGCAAAACCTTCACATTTGATCGAACTTGGCGTGCTTTTTTTGGCTCGCCTGGGCTCTTCCATTGGGACGATTGGACTTTGGTTTCGATGTCATAACCATATACCCATGATTCGTCACCAGTTATGACCCTTTTAAGGAAATCTAGATTGCCGTTGACGTCATTCAACAATTCCTGAGCGATGCTCATGCGACGATTTTTTTGGTCAAAATTCAGCAATTTTGGAAGAAACTTCGCTGCTACACGCTTCATGCCCAAAATTTCCGAAAAAATTGCATGGCATGAGCCAACCGATATGCCCACATCCTCAGCAACTTCTCTAGTGCTTAACGATAGTGATTCAATGATGCTCCATAACAATTTTCTTAATTTCCTCAACATTTTCATCGGTTGTTGATGTGCTGGGGCGTCCAGGGCGAGCATCGTCATTCACATCTTCTCGACCTTCTGTGAAAAGCTTGTACCACTTGTAAACATTTTTTGGCTTAAAGTAGACGCACCGTATGCCACACAACATTTCAAGTGTTTTGGGGCACTTGATTCCATTTTTCACACAAAATTTGATGCAAACTCTTCGATCCATGTTTTTCGACAGCAGAAAATCGCCGAACACGCAAAACACTTCTAACTTTTATGCCTCTCACAAACAAACTAAATGTGCTATATAGCTAAAACCGTGAACATATGTTCGAGACGAGTGTACCAACATAACAAAATAAAAAAATCGATAATCGAATGTATGTAGCCCGCGAAATTTGAAAATTCACAAAATTCAATAAAGTAATGCGTTTAGAACAATATAGGTGGCAATCATTTTGCGGACAAGAAGACATACCTATTTATGACTAGTGGTAAAGCTTACTTGTCGAATTACTGCCCTTTTATGCGTATCTATCTATAACAACTGCGAATGTTCTATACTATAAATTAAAATGTAGATCGCTTCAAAACGCTTTTAGTTTCATCAACAATTACCTATTTTTCCTTTTTCAGATGATTATTTCCGCTTTAATTCTATCCACGTGCTTGCACCTAGCAAGGAGTCGAGGAATATCATCCGAGGTAGACGTCGATAATGAAATCGACGTTGGAGGACCTTCAGTTTTCAGACAGGATTGGGTGAAACTGAGTCAAGCTCCAAAAAGACTGATTACCAAGAATCTTGGACAACATTTGGAGCTAGAGTGCGAAGCGATGGGTTCACCTCCTCCAACCATACAATGGTTCAAGGAGGAAAAACTTCTGACTGTTCCAATAAATGTGAGTAAAGAATAAACTGGCTCATCGTTTTAAGTTTGTTGCATTTCTTCGTTTCTTCGTTCTTTGAAAATATAAGTATTGATTTCAAACCCTTCATTATTTTTGTTGAAAATTATTTCTCCGCAATCTATTTGAAATGGGCAACACTGATGAGATCTCACAGGATCAAAGCTGTCTCCCACTGCTGAGCTTAGAGGATATACCATTATTTCTATTATTTTTTTTTGTTAAAACTGATATAATAGCCAGCTTTCTCGCGCAGTTTTTAGATGATCTCAATTACTTTTATTTTTCATTAGTATATTATTTTGTTGATTTTACCTTAGATACGATTGCTATAAATACACTCATTATGCGTTATGAGCGGGCATTATGGATCATAACGTCCGCTCATTGTACGAGGAGAAATGAAACAACTTCCATTGATTAATTACTTCATAATCTTTGTCGTATACGACTCTGGATTTCTCCGGCTATGAATTATTCGCAGCTTTGGCTGCATTTTCTATGATATTCTTGGGTAAATTCATTTTCATTTCCATTATTTCTATGAGACTACACAAAGAAAGCAGCAATGACATTCACTAAATATGATGACAAATATATTCTCAAACGTCAAAATATCAACAAATGACATGCCTACTATTAGAAGAAAAATGGAAAGTATAAGAGCAATGAACCGATTTCAAAATTGATTTTTCATTATAATAAAATAATTTTTTCGTGAAAAATAAAATCTTGTATGCACCACGTGCGTTACTAGATCCTAACGCCCATCGGGCAACATTCATCCCTCGGGCCAGAGGCCCTCGGACCGAATGTTCCCCTCCGGGCGTTAGGATCTATATAACGCACTTGGTTGGTTCTTTCAAATAATTCGGTGTTCAAATACTACAAAACTACAATCAGCACATTATTTCATTTATCTTCAGTCGATATCTATTGATTTCAACGCTCATCTTTGCAGATTGAACGTTACGAAAATAACATCGTAGCAGAAACAATCTCCCAAGGCCTGGCAAAAGTGAAAAGCAGACTTATCCTGAATTATCTGCTACCAGTGCACGAGGGTACTTTCAGATGCTTAGCTCAATCAGGATCCGAAAAGGCAGTAGCCGAAAGTCGAGTATTTGTTATCAATAGAGAAGGCCTACAATTCAATTTCACTACACTGGTCCAGAGGAATATTCTTGGAGCGCATCACAAACCAAGAGTATCAGTGTGGTCACCAACATACATGGATGTCATAGGTAAGAATGATCAAATTACCAATAGAACATTTTAGGAATATTCTTTGACAGCTAATACTGAAAATCCTGATATTACTTGCTCCCTCCTCTCTTGAATATGCAGCATTTAACATAGAGATATTACGAAGGTTTCATTTAAGTATATAAAAATGTATATCTGTAATGTATTTTCACGTTTACATCTAAATTGCTACTCTTTTTTCATTATGTAAGTGGTGATGCACTATAGTCCAAGATTCCAGAGCCGCCAGACGTCACTTATTTTCTCAGCAATAATATTTTCAGTGTATGGATGGATACCTGCTACCTTGTGCCGACGGCCAATTTCCAGGTATCAGGTGCTTAAGATGGAAAAAAACTCAACTCGCATTTCTTATTTTCTCAGTCTTCATTTTTATATATGATACTCAGGAAACTATTTCAATACTTTATGCAAGCAGCCAGACCGATCGTATGGGCCAAACATCCCGCCAGACACTAATAAATTGTCCCTATGAGTTTTTTTTTATATCGAGGTGAAAACTTCAAAAGCGATACCGGTTGCGAACCCGGCCTGTGTGGGATTCAATAGTTGATATATATAAATATATATCAACATTGCCTACCCACTAGAAACACCTCTGTTCTTTCGGTTTACGGGCATAAGCCTACTAAACCTCCAGTCTCACACTTACATTAGGACTCTCGTGCTGCGGTCAGCACTAGAACCTGTTCCCTTCCTTGTGTCTATGTTTCAAGACCCAAGTGTATATATCTCTGCGTCGCGTCGCATTAATTTTGAAATCTAGTAAACATACCTGACGACTGCCCGTGGCATTCTCTGTCGACTGGAAGTATGCTCTCTTCATCCCAGGTTGGTTCGAACTTGAACAATGCTCATCACTCCGACCTCGAGATCCAACATCCATTTTCACACTCTTCGTCTGCAACGGCAATTACTCCGACATCGAGATCCAATATCCATCTTCACTCTCGTCGTCTGCAACGAGCATCATTCGTCTTCGAACCTGACGATCCGCTTCCATCCCACCGTGCCGTCCTCTGTTGGGCGCTGCGCCTTACTAGCGGTCCGAGTTACTTCGTGTCTAATGGACTAACATCACTGTCCATCGATGTCCTTTTCACTCTCGTCGTCTTCAGTCTTCAGTCGCTTGCCGTCGAATTCACCGCTTTCCCAGGTCGATGCTGCTTCCTCGGCGGTCTGGTCTCGAATGGATGTTATATGCCTATGAGTATGACAGTATGAGCGAAATGGCATGACAGTAAGTAAAGAAGGGAGATCGACGCGCATAGGTAATCACTATCGCACTTAAATGAGCAAATCATGACGCTCATACTGTCATACTCATATGGGCACTTTATTTGTGTCTGGCGGGATGTTTGGCCCATACGATCGGTCTGGCTGCTTGCATAAGGTATTGAAATAGTTCCCTGAGTATCATATACTTGCTGAGGTGGGCATATGCGGTGACCTATTGAGGTGGATCTCCTCCTATATAAGTCGAAGGTCTCAATTCGTAAAAGTAGATGGCATTCGATCTGCCATGTTCCGCAGTACTTCAGGCGTGCCCCAAGGTTCACATCTGGGACCACTGCTTTTCATTATATTTATAAACGATATAGAAAAATGTTTCAAATATTGCAATTTCCTACTTTATGCCGATGACCTCAAATTATATAGAGCAGTTAAAGGAGTGGAGGACTGTGTTTTGATTCCGCGGGACATCGATGGATTGTTAAATTATTGTGCAGAAAATGGTCTCTTCCTGAACTATGACAAATGTCACAAAATTGTTTTCAGTAGAAATGTGCATCTTATAGACCATCAATACACCATGGCGGATTATTCTCTTTTGCAAGTAGACCATATTTTGGATTTGGGAGTGACTTTTGATAGAAAACTTTTATTCGATCAGCACATCGAACGCCTTCTGGGAGATGTAAATAGGTTGCTGGGGTATGTCCTTCGACACTGTAGGACTTTCAGAAATAATAAAACTTTCTTGATATTATATTTTTCATTCATCTATAGTCGGTTAAATTTTGCGTCAGCAGTTTGGAATCCTCAATACAAATATTATAAAGAGAGAATTGAGAGAGTACAGAATAAATTTCTCAGATTTCTGGCCTTCAAAAATAATATTACCTACAATAATCATGAGTACTCACATATTCGAAAGAGATTTGGCATAATGGAACTAGAGAAGCGCCGAGAAATGACGGATATTATTTTATTATACAAAATTGTCAGTGGTTTACTCAGTGTGCCTAATATTCTGCAATCAATTCCATTCAGGGTCCCTGATATTAGGTTACGTAATAGTGACACATTTTATGCTCCTTTACGGAGAACAAACAGTGCACAGAATGCTCCCATTTTCAGGATGATGGCTTCATTTAACAACTTCTGCATAGACCTGGATCTTTTCAATATATCGCTCAATAATCTGAAGCGAAGTCTCAGGAATATTCTCTTATGAATAAAAATTTTTTGTCACCTATGTATCCAACTGTATTGTCATTATTTCTTTTCTATTTTTAAATTTTAACATCGATGTATATGTAGCTTCGAAGAGGCGAATACTGTTTTTTGGGTTTTTACCTGTTTGTATTCCACGTGATCATTAAATAAATAAATAAATAAATATAAAAATCGAGACTGAGAAAATAAGAAAAGTGAGTTGAGTTTTTCTCCATCTCAAGCACCTGATACCTGGAAACTGGCCATAGGCACAAGGTAGCATACCATACCATACACTGAAAGTACATACAAGCACTACTTCATCCCACAAATATTACTGCTGAGAAAATAAGTAAAGTCTGGCGATTCTGGGATCTTGCTCTAGGTACTAGTAAAGTCACTAATGTATACCTTTAAAATGCAATACCATCTTTCTTTCAATTATATTTTTCATTGATTAAAAACCTTATAACGTAGGTACAGCCCAGTATATGATTAGATTTAATTATCCTGATGTTTTAATGAATGTTAATAATTAAAGCTATTTACAATATGTTCATAGGTCTGTTTCATATTATAATATATTCCTTGAAGTTAGGTTATGTATGAAAATGAAAAGTTTATCGGACATTAAAAGAGTTCTCTGAAAAACACTGAAATAAGACAAAGCGCAAGTCTGTTTATTCAACTAGTATGAGTTATTCCTTTATTTTGATGTTGATAAAACTATAAAGCGATGTATCACTTTGGAAAATAAGTGTTCATCAAAAATAAAAATATGGAGATAATTTTTACCCCGAGGCGAAGCTAAAGGGGTTATAGTCTCACGACAAAAAGTTGGTAACTGGCCCGATTTTAAAAATTCCAACGGATATCGATAAAACACAAATGATTTCATTAGGGAATTTGAATTACCACTTTTTCCCAACGAAGAATAAAAAAATATAGCGTTTTTACCCCGAGGTGAAGCTAAATTCTTACTACAAAAAGTTGGGATCTGGTCAGATTTTAAAAATTCCAACGGATATCGATAAAATACATATGATTTCATCAGAGAAGTTTTGTTCCCAATTTTTTCCCAATGAAGAATAAAAAATTATAGCGTTTTATAGATAGCCATTACGACATGCGCATGCGCCAAGGTCGATATTATGTACGAAGTCCTACAAAACATGCGCCGAAGTGCTCTGTGTGCCGCGGTAACCAAGCGACGTTGATAGCTTAAGCTTGAGTCTGCGTCTGTGTCTGCTTCCCATCCATAGAGATATCTTATCAATTTGATTCATAATTTGCAGCAAAATGAGCCGGGATAGGATATTCAAATTCGACAGTCAAACAATGAATTTTTTTGCTAAATTTTCACGGATTTTATTCGTAATATCGACTAATTAATACATTTATTGCAATTTTCATTTCATTCGTAATATCGACTTTTATTGTTATTTTTAATTTATATAATAGGTACATTAAAAAAATATTGACGACATGCACATGCGCCGAGGGGTTTTATCATTCCTAGTGCTACGCAGTAGGGCGTCCTTCATTTTTTATTATTATATTGGTGGAACGAGTAGCCTCATTTAATCAGTTATTCTGCTTTCAGGTCGTGAGGTCTTTCTACCATGTAAAGGGGAAGGAAATCCCATGCCAGACACCCGATGGGTCGGACCTCAGGGTGAGATGATAAGTTCGGGTAATGGCAGAATATCAGTCCTTCCCAATGGCGAACTGAGAATACGATCCGTGTCGTGGTCCGATATGGGAGTATACAGTTGTATCGTCAGTAATAGTTTAGGACAAGATTCAGCAGAGACATTTTTATACCCCATGCAAGTAAGTTGATATTCAGTAGAATTGCAAAGTTATTTTTGTTTGTTGTAATCGATTTATTTTCATCAGCTCCTTGCACAATTCCCAAAACATTAGTGAATGAATAACTCCTGTTCACTGAGTTTTTATCTACGATTTTGTAAATGAAGTTATTGAAATTTTAAGGTTGTTAACCTTACTTTAAATATCATTCGATGTACACATGGATTAGTTAGGGGTTGGCCTTTTCGTCTTTTATTCAGCGAATCTTCATGATCAAGCAAAAAACGCTCCTTTTAATTCTAAGAATAATTCAATAACAAAAGTTAAGATAATTTCTTGAGTTGATCAAATTGTATCTTATTAATCAGTTCTCATTAAAATCAGAAAAGAAAATAATCATTCTATCAACTTTTATTAGCTCGGAACACGCTGTCATTGTAGATAGGGAAGAAGGAGAGACATAGAGTAGTATAGAGTATAGGAGAGTAAGGACGGAGTGATTCTGTGTGTATTGTATTGTTACGAATTCAGGTTCGCTAGGATGATTTCCAATAACTAACTAAATTTAATTAATAAACAAAACAAATCAGTATTTATTTACACAACAGTAATTCTGACAATAACCACACTTTTCAATAAATGTCACTACGTCAAAACACAGGCTTCGCTCTTCTTTTTCACACGGTAATTCACTTTAGACTGTCCCCCGTTTCTTCTATGGTCGATTTTATATGTCTTGTCATTCCTTCGAGAAGCTTCCAGAATGTTCTAGTCTTCGAATTAAGAGGGCGGTTACTTCAACGTTCATCGAATATTCCAGAGCACACAGAGTCGGCTTTAGACATTTTCGTAACAGTATTATAAAGAATTCGTGTACCTCCAAGAACTTATTGAGTAAATGAATTATTCTTCATCGACAAGAACAATAATATTCACACTTTTTAACTGTCAGATTCACAATTCGAAACACTTTCGCTACGCTTTTTCTTTCCGAGCACTTCAGTTAATTATTGTCTTATTGTAACTGAAGTGAACAGCGACAATCTGTGCTTCTAGAGGGTTCTAGTTCCAGAATACAGAGGGCGCTAGACCATAGTTCATAAAAATTTTCTTAAAACACAGAGTCTGCTGAAGAATATACTTTTAATGAAGTTTATTAGGTTCGAGATCTAATAATTGATTATAATTATTATGCATACTTATCACTGGAACTCATAATTCATTCAGTTTTGATATTTACGTATAACCCAGCCCAATTATTCAGATACCTTTATACCAATATTACCTTGGTTCAAAACCAATTGGTTATGAATGAAATTTGATTTTTGATTTACTATCTTCTTATTTGAATAAACTTCTTTTATCTAAGTGTATACTCAAGAATTTCTCTTTGTTGCAGGAATCGTAATGTGGGTAGCAAGTTAATCAACAATCTAGGAAAAGTATTCATCTATGAAAAACCCAATGATCTAGTCAAAGTTCTGTTGTAAAAACATTATGTAAAATATGTTTCCATTTCCACTTTAGTATTTATTATGTTAGTTAAGTTCAATTCCATTACTACCATTAGTATTGTACTTATTTATATGGATGTTAGATGCGTGAGTTAATTTATTATTCTGATTGTAGGATATTAATTTATGGAATAAAATTTATATGCATAAGATGAGTGTTTTTTCAGGTCCTTGTATAAAATTATTCGTGCAATAGCTTAAAAGTTTTGTTTCTTGTATGACAATGATTTGGAGAAATTAACAAAACGATTGCTGGTTATATTAAACTATGCGCAAATATCTTCAACTATAAATACTTCAAGGTAAATAACAAAGTCCACTTGTTAAAACTGCAGAGTATCTCCATAGACTAGGGTACTCTTCATATGTTATAGAACATTATCATATCATCTGTGATCTGGATCCGATACTTCTGATTTAACGTAGATGAAATAATTGAATTGATCGATGTTTCTGTATTTTTGAGAATACATCAATTAGATGGAAAGAAAAACTTGAAATATCATGAGAAAGATATGTACTATGTATACAATAAATCGTATAGATTAAATACTGGTTCGTAACGATACGTAAAATGATTATTATAGAGATTATTATTGATGATGCAAAGTACTTCACTCTAAATATTCCCAAACTAAAGTTAAATGAAATTTTTGGGCAGTAATTTCAATATGTTGTGAATTACAAGCAAAAGCAAAAATCTATACTCGCAATGTTCAGTTAGGTTTTCACATTTCAGTCAGAGTTTTTTCGAAAAATGATCTCAATAATTTTTGTTATAGTTTGAGAAGCGAAAAATGAGCAACAGTTAGTGTTATAGAGAGGGTCCAAATAAAGTTTTTGTGATATATAGCTTTCAGGAGGACACGAGTCTCGTCTTATAGTGTAACTTTCCTGCACAGCAAATTCGATACCTTAGCTTCACCGAGAGGAGTAGCAGACATGTATATATTGTTTTAGTTTCTGAATAATATAATAATTGAATATTCTAAATTTTCGAATTTTGAATGATGAATTTCAGTTTGAAATGCTTCTTTTTCATATTAGTGTATCTAAAACACATTATTTAACCTTGATATCGTAACTACTACAAGCTGTTACATATCTATATATACTTTATCTATACTGTTGTGTTTATCTTTTAATTTACAAACTTCGAATACTTCTTACTTAATGCTAAAAATGACTCAATATAATAATGAAAATATGAATAAATTGAATTATTTGATTAAAAATCTTAATATATGAGTAAGTATATAGTATATATCTATGGATTATAATTATAAAGTGATGGAAAATTTTCTGATTGTAATGTGCCTTAAAATTTGCAACAATCTTATAATTAATTAAAATTTGTAAATTTTTATTAAAAATAAAAATCACTATTATTAGAGTTTTCTGAAAAATTGCACTTAAATTTATAATAAATTTAGTTAACTCTGCTACTTTAGACACTTCCTAAGTGGTGTATTAGAACTACTTCTGGAACCTGGAATAACGAAGAAGAAAGTAAAAGGTTTTAGGTTATGATATAATTTCTCTTTTAGTAAAATGGTTGAATATTATTTTCGTACCTATTTATTTACCTCATCTGCGTTACAAAATGTCTGATGTCTGAAATAACTGAAATCGTTAGTTTCGGAAGAAATTGAAAGGATATCCCAAACTGGACCTCGCAAAACACCTTGATTGGTAGCAGAAACCTTAAATACTATGGGATCAGAAATATAAATGTTTTTTCAGCAACGTCTTTGAAAACATATTTGCTATAATTCCAACGCAAGCTAAAATAATGTACTAATGATTTTTTAAATTTTAGCTATGTACCAGTTCCATAATTTGATGGCTAATGAAATGGATTTTAGTTTCATCTAATCAACTGTAAAGTTTCTTATTGTAAAAAAAGTCTATGAATCCCTTGATATTTTGATATGAAATGTTACTATTTGTATGCCTAACAATAATAGACGTGTTATTGAACTAACAATGCTAGGAATAGGAACAGTAGCTACATGATACTGAAGTGAGATAATTAAAAGAAACACATATCAGCTAACATTTATGGTTTTGAGCCCCATTTTAGAAGTTTTATTTTCAATGCTTGGATATACCTATACTAAAACTTTGATATAAATATAAATAGTTCTAAGCAAAAAATAAACAATTATGTTATAGAAATACATGTCTTAGTGCTTGAATAAATTTTTTAAGCATTTAAGTTTTTAAACTTCATATTCTCTCCAAGCTGTGTAATTATTATCAAACCTTTTCTTGAAAGTTATAAACTAGAATTGTTTTTTCATCATAAATATATCCACTCTGAATGAAGTATATCCATTATCTTATTTTGAATGTGATAGGTATATGCTAGTGGTTAGTATTCACTTCATGTTATATAGTATTTTAAGTATTTGGAACCAATAACATTACATTTTATTTCTTTAAAGAGAAATCTTTAAGATAAAAAATAATTGACTTAAGGGATGTAAAAAACTTCAGTTTTGAAATCATAGCAACCTACTTTTCTACATCTCTGACTATCATAGTCTTTTTCTATACATTTATTGTCATCTTTCGTGATATGAATCTACATATTATACAACTTTTGAAATACAACTAAATTTGGTAATATTAATATGTGCCAAAATCTTTCAGAGTGCATTTTTTGGCAATCTGACGTGATCTTCACTTATTGTTAGAATGAGCTTCTTAAAGTAAATAAAAGAAGTCTCATTTTTGAGATATATATATATATATATATATATATATATATATATATATATATATATATATATATATATATATATATATACGTTGGAGATCTGCTGCTAAGCTAAGCTTCTCCAATGTTTGCCGGATATTGTAGGTTCTTTGGTTGGTTATACAAGAATACTTACTTTAATGTCTATTGAAATGCTGAAGGTTATACAAGAATACTTACTTTAATGTCTATTAAAATGCTGAAGTATTCATTATGACTTTCTTGAAGTTTATTATGTGATTTTATTATGTAAGTGTTAATTATGTTAAAAAGAATCAAACTTTTCTTGTCAAGATTTGGTTGGAAGCAAAATTAGTTGAACTAGATTGATATGTATGTTTCTTGATAATCTAAAATTTTTAAGTTGCATATATTTATTATATCTTTTTCATGTTGGTTGAGGAGACTGTACTGTGAACTACTGTGTTATCATAAGTATGTTTCAACTTTCTTGTTGGAATATACAGCATTTCTGCTGAGTATATACAATCAGCTGAAGTTGTATAGAACAGAAATAGAAATATTTATTTAAGTTTCTACAATTATTGTAAACAATGAAATAGAAATCAGCCACATCACATGCCGTAGTACTCTTTACAATAATATTCCAAAGTATTATAAGGCTCACAATTTACAAGATAGTCTTCCTATTTGTTTTTGGTCCTCTTTTTGTTCAACATCAAATGAAAATGTCTAGGTAGTGCATTGTAGATCTTCATACACATGTACTCTGTATTGTTTTGAGTCAGTCTCAGTTTCTGTTTTGGGTATATGTTGGGATGAATTTGTCTTGTGTTGTTGCGATTTTTATATGCATCGAATAGTTGGTTATGAATTTGTAAGAAAATGATACATTTCAGGATATATATTGCCGTCACTGTTACAATTTTGTTCTTTCTGAATATTAATCTGCAGCCATCCTCTCTGTTCATGTATATATATATATATATATATATATATATATATATATATATATATATATATATATATATATATATATATCTGGGGTAGATGTTGATATTTCGATGCTTCGTGAACTCTTATAGCCAGCTCCGCTAGGAGGTTTGTTTGATTAGTTTCAAATAAATGTCCTAGTTCATTTCATTTTATTGCCACGAACGTGTGTCGTTAACACGAAGAATTCTGTTTTCCATATATATATATATATATATATATATATATATATATATATATTCTAATTTATGCGTTACTGAATATTCCATTCTGAGGTGTACCTCCTTGAAGTTTAGTTAATTCATGGCAAGAATTGTAAAAAGCATATTGATTATTGAAGGCTATTACTTGATGTGAATATATTTCAAAAAAAAAAAAATTACTCGGAGATGGAGAAACAAAACAATCGAAATCCTTCGTTGTAAAAGATCGTCGCACATTTGCAGCTAACAGCTCGAACACTCCTGTTTGGGAGCAAGATCTCCACATAAGCCACGGAGGCAATTTATGTCTTCTACCGGACCTCGGATCAAGGAAATCTTAAGATACAATAAGGCTTAAGCGGGAAATAATCAAGCATAACTTGGCTACGCTGTTCTGACGAGGACCAAAAAGTCCGAAATACGTGTAAAAAGCTGCTTCCGTATACGGGTTTATGACCTTAAAATTGCCTAATATCTTGATTATTCCCCGCTTAAGCCTTATTGTATCTTAAGATTTACTTGGTCCGAGGTCCGGTAGAAGACATAAATTGCCTCCGTGGCTTATGTGAAGATCTTGCTCCCAAACAGGAGTGTTCGAGCTGTTAGCTGCAAATGTGCGATGATCTTTTACAACGAAGGATTTCGATTGTTTTGTTTCTCCATCTCCAAGTTTGTCCAACCATAACTTGGCTACGCTGTTCTGATGAGGACCAAAAAGTCCGAAACACGTGTAAACAGCTGCTTCCGTATGCGGGTTTATGACCTTAAAATTGCCTAATATCTTGATTATTCCCCGCTTAAGCCTTATTGTATCTTAATATATATATATATATATATATATATATATATATATATATATATATATATATATTCTAATTTATGCGTTACTGAATATTCCATTCTGAGGTGTACCTCCTTGAAGTTTAGTTAATTCATGGCAAGAATTGTAAAAAGCATATTAATTATTGGAGGCTATTACTTGATGTGAATCTATTTCAAACAAAAATAAAATAACTCGGTTCTACATATATTTGCACTAAATTTCATACATTGTGAGAAAAATAGGCACGCTTTGTTCAAAAGATAGTTATTTTTAGTTTACAAATATTTCACACGGAAAAATAAGAAAAGAAATTAATTCTTGTTGTTACTGTACGATGTGATAGAAAACAAGTTGAGTAATGATTTTTTCAAAATTTTTTAAAAATATTTATTTGGAAGGAATTACAATTTCTGTGAGTCAGTATCTTTATTAATTTATATAATCATCACATCAGAAAAAATAATACACATAAAATATACAATAAAATACTTTTCACACTACAAGTCTTGGCATTATTCACAACATGCATGTGAAATTCTACTTATATTCGAGATATAAAAATTACAGATTTTTTGAAAAACCATGATTTAGAACACTTGAAATCCAGTAGAGACAGATTAAAAACAATTTTCACATGACTAAAGTCTGTAGGTACAATCATTAAGTTACTTCGAAGTTTCAAAATATCAAAAATAAAAATGTGGGATCGAAGCAATTGGAACACAGTATTAATTAATAATTGAAATATTGAGAAATATACAAACCCCTACTAAAATACAAAACATTACCCCTATTTGTAATATTCAGGGAGGTTTAATTCCGATAATAATCTCAACAAACTTTGCAAATTAGTTTAAAAAACTTATTAAATCATAATTTGTTATTGAAGTTCCACTCGAAATCTTTTCCCAGTCTCTACATCAGTATCATTACTGGCCAAACGTTTTAAGGATTGATGCGCGTTATTGTAAAACTGTTTCTTTACTGTAGCTTCCACAGTTTTCACCGATTTACTTGTAGGATGATGATGATTAAAGGCCAGGTGAAATTCACTCTGAGTGTAGTCACGAATGGACAGAGTTGAATGTGGACCAGATAACTGATAGTGACTTTGGCTAGATTGAAGGTGAGCTTCGGCAGGTTGGTAATGACTTTGCGAGGGTTGAAACCCTTGGTGTGATTGAAGAGGGCTTCTGGATTGATTCTGAGAGGGAATGTGTCGAAAGGAATTCTGGATATATGTCGGCCAGTTACCAGAGTGTCTGATATCAGATTGGGAGTGACCTTGGTTAGATTGAACATGGTCATGGGCAGGATGTTGATAACCTTGCTCACACTGATAACCTCGATCATATGGACCAGCGAGTCTGCATTGATTATGAGAGGGTTCCCCCTGATCATAGCTGTGATGATGAGACTTTTGTTGAAGAAGTCCAGAGTGATTCGGATTTAAAACTTGGAACTTCGAAAATGAATCAGGAATAATCACAGGATATGACAGGGCAAAGGTATTTTGGTTAGTGAAAAATTGGTTTTGTACGTCTTGAGCCTGTGGAAGATTTTGCGATTGTGGAACGCTTTGTTTGGCAATAGAGGATGGAGTTCTTCCTGGAGCTTGCATTGAATTCGGATCCATATACTGTTCTTCATGTCGAAGTCCCATCATCGACCCGTTAGGAACATACATCATCAGTTCTGAAGTTTGTACTTGTCTCTGAAAATTGATGCATTAAATTTGAAAAATTTTCAAAACTGAATGCTTGAAATTCAGTTTGCTCTTTTTCGTCGGGAGATACAAATGAAAATATTCATCGTATTTATATGTTTTATATACTCATAAACATACTAGTTTTACTTCAGTTTAAATGGGAAATGTTTTAGATAATTCTTGGCTTATTTCATTTTTCCTTCTAGATTTGAACTATCTGCATTTTTTTTTCGAGAAACGAAAAACAAAAAATTGCGATATTGCTTTTCCCTCCTAAATCAAATATCGTTGATTTGTGTTGGTGGAAACTTGGACATTGAAAGGGTAGTTTTTAATTAGCATTGAAATTTCTGTAAAAAGTGACATCACTGGTAAGCCCATCTCAAGGCCTTCCAGAATTTGTGAAGATCAAAGATGGCCGCCATATGAAAAATAAAAATTGTTATTAAAATCTCAAAAACAGAAGACGGTAGAGGGTAAAAGATGTCATAAATCGAACGCTAATCAAAAACTGCTTTTACAATGTACAAGTCTCCACCAGCGCGTCAATTTTTTGTTTTTCGTATCCATCTCGAAAACAAATGAAGATAGATCAAATCTCTATAGAGATATGAAATCTGCTAGAGATTGTCGAAAATATTTTCCATTTAACCTTTTTTCTTTCTTCCATACTAACCGAGATAGCAATTTTGGTGCCTTCATTTTGGGATGAATAAATATATACAGCAAACTCGGATATAACGAACCCTCAAGGGGAACTAGGAAGTGTTCGCTATAAGCGAGTGGCCGTTATAAACGAGTTGTGAATTTTATTTCAAAATAAACATTATGTTTTACTTAAAGCATCTACTAAAACATTTTATTCATAAATAAACACAAATAAAAGAAAGTATTTATTAACTCAGGTATTTTATCTATATATCTGTACATAAATATTATTACAAATTGTATATATATAGGTACCTAATATCCACGTAAATATATAAAACATACTAACACATTTTAAACTAAAAAAGCTAGAAAAGTTTTTTAAGGACATCACTTAAGTAGTATGTGCAAAAAAATTAGTAATATCAGATTTTTTTTACGTGATACTAAAATAGATTTTTGAATTTCTGTTTGAAGTTATCCTTACTGCTTGAATACAATTTTTATCCATATTATTACAACGGACAAACTTATTCACAATGTCGAGCGAATTTAAGGCATCCAAAGCTAAAAGTTCCGATGAAAACTCACTTTGATTTTCTTCTTCCATGTCATCCAGAAATAGGAATGTTTTGACTTATTTTTAAAGAAAACCATTTCAGAAGAGCCTTATCGATATCTATCTTAGACAATCCTCGTAGTTTTTTCATTGAAGGTGCCTGAACTTTGACATATTTTTCCCTGTTGGCTTAAATCGTTGAAAAAGTCGATTTTGGCAATTTATATTTCCTACATATTGCAGCAATTGCTACCCCATTTTGGAGTATATTGATTATATCGATTTTTTGAATTGAATTTAATGCTTTGCTTTCTAACATCGAATTTTGTAAGATCGCTATATCCGAGCGCTCGCTATATGCGAGTTCGTTATAACCAGACAGAGTTATATGTGATAACATAGGGTTTTTGGCCGGGATTTTGAATTTGTTCGTTATAACCGAGCGTTTGTTGTAAACGAATTTGACTGTATATATATATATATATATATATATATATATATATATATATATATATATATATATATATATATATATATATATATATATATATATATATATATATATATATATATATATATATATATATATATATATATATATATATATATAATGTTCAGAAAGATTTCCGCGGTCGGAAGTATTTGAAAAACTTGGTTCTCGGGATGACCGCGTAAAAGCTTTGTCAGAGTTGACTCTGAAGAGTAGGCAGGTTGAGACTCAGAGTTGACAGGAAGCAGTACGGTTGGTGGAGTAGGCAGGTTGAGACCACGCAATCGTACTATTTCCGATTCCTCCTAATTCGATTCGTGGAGTAGGCAGATTGAGGCCACGTATCTGAATTAGTTTCCCTTCTAATTCTCCTGAAGATGGCTTCGCAAAAGGAGCCGAAACGTCGAGATTTTTCAAATCTTTTACGCGGTTCATCCCGAGAACCAAGTTTTTCAATTGTATATGTATATATATATATATATATATATATATATATATATATATATATATATATATATATATATATATATATATATATATATATATATATATACCTATATATATTATATATATATATATACCTATATATTATATTATATATATAAATATATATATATATATATATATATATATATATATATATATATATATATATATTTTTATATATATATATATATATATATATATATATATATATATAGGTATATATACCTATATAATTATCGGTATAGCCCGCTTATATGGAAGCAGCCGTTGACACTTGTTTCGGACTCTTTGTTACTCATCAGAACGGCGTAGCCAAGCATTGGATTGAAAACTTGGAGATGAAAATAGCACAACAAACGAAATCCCCTGCTACGGAAGACAATCACACATTTGTGGCTTATTGTTTGAACTCTCCGGTTTGGGAGATTTGATCAAACTTTGCCACGGATCAAAATTTGCCTCCGTGGCGATTAGTTCTGTCACAAAAGTGCCCTAGGGCAATCCCAATGGATCACAAATTTTATAAATTCCGTTTCGGTAACACTACAGCTGTTTGTTTTTTGAGGTTATGTAAGTTAAGTTCCGCTTTTTTATTTTTTATCGTAAAATTGAAGTTTTTCTTTGTTTATTAAATGTAAAAAAATTACGCAAGAAATAAACCTTCAATTTGAAATTAATAACGAATTAGTAACCCTTTGTGTCCCTATTGATGACTGGGATACGCTTTTTAAGTTGACAACTGAGTAATTTTATTTAAACTTTTTCTGGCCAGACTGCCTCTTGAGAGAGTGTGCTTTGATTACAGATTACGATGAATTTACCTGTTCTTACATTATTGATTTAATAAATAATGGTATGGTTTCATTGAAAGAACCTCTATCAAATATTTATAGAATGGAAGGTTTTGACAGGTAAGTTGTATGCTAAGGTAACCATGCAGTCAGTAATTTACCTTGTATAAAGTATATTGATTCACTGATTAAGATTTTTTTCTAATTTTGATCTGTAAAACTTTATATAAGTAATTATAAAATGCAAGATATTTCCTATAAGGTGATTAAATTAACTATTATTATATGTTAGCTGAAAAAACTAGCAAAACAACTAATTAATATTTTAACTCTTGAAGTACATACATTTATTCTCTAAAAATTGGTTCAAGTAACCATATAAAGATTAAATCATTCAATAACAATTTTCTGGATTATTTTCACACAACAAAATGTATATTCCATTATATTTAACCGTCACGAAGCAGTACAGGAATAATTTTTTATTAGATCATGGTAAAACTTTATAAAATTATTAATTTAAAGTTCTCAATATTAAGTATTTTGTTATTCATTCAAATCAAATAACTGCACTGACCCCAGCACGAGCTCTCGTACCTCGTGCCAAAAAACATGCACTCAGTTCAATTTCTATTACCCTAGTTTCCCAATGGATCAAGAACCCTCACACTAAGCTTACCAATGGATCACAAAAATTGCACTCAGTGCGCACTAGTTCTACCAATGGAGAACGCTTAAGTGTGATACTCCTACGGAGTATCACACTTATACGCCGCTCAACTTTAATTTAATTTATTGGCTTATTTTCGAAATGCAACAATGCAGGTATCTTATATAATGTCACATAGTAGTTCTTTTTTATCATATTTATATATCTAAAATAAAACATAAAGTAACCCATTTTTTACGAACATTACTTTATTTAAAAAAAAATTACTGTACAGTTATGTAAAATGGCACTACGTAAAATCTCACTTCTATCGGATTCTGAACTTATAATGTTGTCTAACAAACTGGTCCTTTGTTAAAACTGCCGACTTTTTCACATGGTAGTTCTCCGTCTGATACTTTTTCAAAAACGCCTGGAGGTCGATATGTAGCAAGGACCTGATCATTAAATAGTGGCTCCATAGTGAAGAACTCTTCATTTTATGAAGATCCTTAAATTCGATGAAATAACCCAATAAAACATTTTCGGAATACTTCTTCATATTTTCTCGCTGGCAATAATTCAGAAATATTCGATACGTCGCTACGTAAACGGCCGCGGATTTTGTTGGTAATAGCTGCTGCACTGCTAATTTTGCTGCTGCTGCAACTCTTGATGGCGTGGATGGTGTACTAGATTCATCAGCCATACACAATTGAATACGGCTGTATATTTCTCGAAAAATGAAATAATCGATGTCATTTAATTTAATTCACTGACATTATTTACAGTTGCCATGGGTATTCAAACCAAATTATTTGTCGTCAATTTGTTTTCGTAATCCCATACTGTTATTTTGATTTAACGGTATTCAGATGACAATTGAAAAGTCAGTGTTAACGGCCGTCGGCCGTTAAGAAATCACGTGTTCAAATATTTATTTCAAAACATCATTCTGGTTACAATAACAATTATAATAAAACTAACTATTTATTTATTTGAAAAGTAATTTGACAATTGCTATTATTTGAAATGTCTATCTTATTGATTAGAGATTTACCATCTATAGCAACAGTTTTTGAACTTGTTGTCGGTGAAGCCTCATTATTATGAAAAAGTCGTCTCGTTATCTTCATTCTCTTCGAAACTGAATTTTCAATATACGACTCCGCCACCGCAGTCCCAACCTCCAAGTTCTATTACCGATAGTAGATCGCCACCATTTTCTACAAGCATAGTAGCCGAGGATCTGCGAAACGAGTGCCCTGTGTAGAGCTGAGGGTTTTCTAATTTTAAGAATGCTGCAATTTTCTTTGGAACGCCTCCAATAGTATGAATGCCCACTACTTGTTTTACCATTCCTATAATCAATGAAAAATCGCCGATTTTCCAGATTCGAAGGTCGCAAATCTACGTATTTTTGGTATAAACCATAGGCATCAAAAGGAAGTCCTTCTTTGGGAATGACAAATACCCTATTCTTTTTGTTTTTAGTCATCCTTAATGTAACCAAAACTTTGGTAATGGTGCTTTCAAAATCATCCACACTCAGCTTCACAAGTTCTTCACGTCTACAGGCACTAAAAATTCCACACATTAATACAACCTTTTCAAGCAACCATGTATGATCATTTGCCTCCAACAAAAACTTAATTACTTTTTCTTAGGACAAAATTTTTGATTTCTTTGGGTTGTACCCATCAGACTTTCGTCTCAAGAATAAAAATAATTTTCCAAATCTGAAAATACATTTCTGTTGGTAATACTCTAATATGGTGCAAGATTTAAAATAACTAAGCTTGAAATGTCAATGTTGTCATAAACTCTCAAAGCAAGTTTCAACATTGAAATCTTCGTCCACAGCGAGTTGGGAGAATAAACCTTCGATTTTCCTTACGCATAGGTTAATAAAACATCCTCATTAACCACCTTTACATTCTTGCTATTACGCCAATTTTCAAAATTTTCATATTCTTTTTTATACCGCTGTTGAGTTATTGCCGGCAGTGAATCAACACTCGCTGCACATGATTCTTCCAATATTTCAAAAGGAATTTCATTTTGTTCCTGTGTTTTGCGAACACAAAAAACTGACGTTGTTTATAAAATTGCCAAACAGTTCCATGACAACAGAGTGCACGACGTTGGGATTTTTTTTCAGAATAACGGATTCGGTTAGTTATAATCCTCGGCTGCGCCTCGGATTACAATATCCAACCTCATCCGTTATTTGCTACATATCGGCCTTGTTACGTTAATAACTATGTACAGGAGGTATAATTAGATTATATACACTTTTAATATCCACGAATTTTCCGATTTTCAAATGCAAATCGTTTGAAAATAAAACATTGTATTTTATTCGGAGTATAAGGTACATTATGTGACTCGCAGGGATTTAATCAGTCACATAATGTATACCTTATACTCCTAATAAAATAAATATCTATTATCATATTATGAAAACTGTCATTCACAAATTGGTATAATGCACAAAAATAAGGAGTAGGTAAATGATCTTTATCTACTCCTATTGAATAATATATTCATTATTCAACTGCGTTCTAGCAATTAATAGTATCTATTACCAAACAGCGTGAGTAATAATAACTCACTGCTAAAACTCACTATATAGTCTACCCAACTAACATTTTTTGGAGCCTAAAGTTTCATTAATCTGTAATGGATATTTATAAGAGGTTTATAAAGAACCTTAGCTTTTATAATAGTTTTTTTAGTTTTATAAGAAAACTATTGGTGTTACAAGTTTTATAAGACGTCCAGAAAATACCAAAATACTTAAAGTTTTATAACATTGCATCCAAAACGTTTCCGTTACTAGAGCTGTGGCAAACCGTATGTATTCGTTACTAAGTAACGAATACTTCATTAGACTCGAAGTAACGATTCGTTACTTTCGAACTAGCATCGTTACTCGTTACTTTCGCATTTTTCCTTTGCGCATGACTTTGAGCATGTATTTGTACTACTGTTCTGTTTATGAATATCATATAAAAATATTAAAAATTAAATAATAAGAAAACAACGTGTCTAAAAACCACAAAATGAAAAGTTATTTTCATTTTGTGGTTTTTAGACACGTTGTTTTCTTATTATTTAATTTTTAATATAAATATGAACTACCACAGAGTTGATTCATCGTCCATCGAATTTATCATATAAAAAAATTAAAATTTATCTTTGGGTAATAATTACTAAGGTAGATAACCGTGACGTCTGATGTTTAATTTTTATTAGATGTACGAGTGAAAAGATGACCACCACAAGTCACACGAACTTTACTTCACTTTTTTACCTACACATTACATCAGTTAAACACTCACATATTTGATAATAAAATTTTTTTCAATAAGTATAAAGAAAAACATGAAAAAAAACAAGACATACCTCTAAAAAAATTTTCAAAATTTAAATCACAAAAAAATTATTATATTCACATACCTTAAAAAAATACCAGTTTGCCAGTACTAATAAAAGTAATCTGCAGAAACCAATTTATGTGTAATTATTTTATTTCAAAAATGTTATATAAAATAAGCCTTAAATTATTACAAAATAATATCCTTTTTTTGATCACTCTGTTGAATAATTTGAAAAAAAAACCTAAAAAAAGTTCAAAAGCCGTTATTTCAGTTAATAATATGCATCAATGGTGTTTCCTACAAATATTCACATGAATTTTATTGTAATTAATAAAATGCAATCAGCTATCTATAACCCTAGCCTACAGGAAAGTGTCCTATAATCCAATAAATCATACTAAGTATAAATAACGACACATAAAAATTAATGCAATAAGGAATATGAGCTTGAATCTTTCAAATTATCGTTATATTATACGGAACTAACGAATCTTATACGAAAGTAACGATAACGAATGTAACGAAACATACGAAACTAACGTATATACGGTATATCTGTAAAGTAAACTACTAACGAATCTTATACGAAAGTAACGATAACGAATGTAACGAAACATACGAAAGTAACGATAACGAAATCTAACGTATATACGGTAAAGTACACATACGGAAGTAACGAAAGTAACGAATACTTAGTAACGAATACTCCATCATAAAGTAACGAATACATACGGGTAACAAACTTTTCGTTACTTTTACAGGCCTATCCGTTACCGTATCTATAAAACTTTTGGTGTTGGTTACTTACAGTTTTTTAAAAAGGTTTTATAGCGTTACATAAAGTGAACAAGGAAAATTCTTTAATAATTTAAAAAAATTATCAAACAACTTTCCAAGGAAGCTGGTTATACGTATTCAGCAACGCAAAATCTGCATTCACAATCGAACGGTGAACTATAGAAATTGTCAAGTCACCCCGACTCAAAATCTGCATACAGCTGTTTCGATCTTATTAGATCTCATCAGTGCAGCTTATTTGACCCGGAGTGAATTAACAAATTTCTAATTGTTCCTCAATACAAATAGTGGTCAGTAACACTGGACAGATAACAATCCAGAGCGCCATCCCACCAAAGATATTTTTTTTTTTTTTTTTTTTTTTACCATTTATTTTATCACATATTACATATCACTCATATTTTGCATTTCAAATTTTAAAATCGATAAAACAAATAAAAGAAACAACGAAATTGAAATAAAAAGAAAACAATATATATATACATATATATCAAAAGGAAAATAATTTTTGACCAAACTCATTTATATTATTATTTTTACACTTATTGAGTCGGTCTTTTCTCAAATTGTTCAGCATTTGTTCACATGATCCTCCATAATTCATAATAGCAAAAATTAACCCAGTTATGTAACACATATAACAATTGCGATCTTTTTTCCTTGGGATTTCTATAGAAAGTAAACTCAGGACGTCATCGAATAAATCGATGTTTATTCCAAGGCTTCCTCTAATCATAGTAGCTATTTTGTCCCAGCATTCGTTTGAAGGTATAACAATGTTTTATTCTATGCCATAAAGTATCCACATAATGACATTTGGGCATATATCATTATTGTCCAAGTTATGTTGTTTCAATTTGAATCTGGTGGATACCGCATCATTAATTACAAGGTATAAAGATGATCGCCAGGAAGCAGCCAGATTTTTATTGTGAATAAAGGACCACACCATTTTTCCAATTGTATTCTTTATTTCTTAATTTGGATTGTATTGGCGGTAGACACTTACTTTTTTTAGATATTAGATCATATAATTTTTTTGATGTTAAATCAGTATTTCTATTCAAGTTTAAAGAGCTAATTAATTTTTTGATTTGTTTGTACTGGCCAATATTTGTAGTCAAAGAGTGCTCAAATATATATTTGCATAAGAAAGGATGAATACTTGATTTTATTTTCCCTGTATTTTGAGATCCATGAGTAAAAGTAAGTTTTAACTATAAAACTTGTGCCTTGATATAAATATTCATTAGCCCTAATCCTCCCTCTACTACTGGTAAGTATAGTTGTTGTCTTCCGACTCTGTACAGGTTTTTGTACCACATGAATTTGCCTATGCTTGAACAGAATTTTTGATAATATTTTAGCATTCAGTGGCACAATATGAGCAGTATATACCATATTTTTTGAACTTTATATAAGTATTAAATGATGTATCTCACTTTTGTTATTAAGTCCATGTTCCGTAATTTATCACCTATTAATGTGTTTTTGCATATTGTTATATATATATTTGTCCAATTCATTTCTCTTGGTTTCCTCTAAGTTTTCACCATAAATAATTCCCAATATTTTAATATGCTGAAACATATTCGAAGGGTTTCCTATCAAAGATCATTGTAATTGGTTCTCCATTGTCCTAAGTGGTAATATTTTGATTTTTTGTAATTAATTTTACTGTTTGTTGCCCGCTGATAAAATATTGAAAAATAAACATTAGATTGTCTATATCACGTGAATTTTTCAAAAATATAATGACATCATCGGCATATGAGCATATTTTAATGTTTTCTTCATATATGCTAATTCCTTCAAGAACAAAGTAGCATAGGTTAAGAAAGGGTTCAATTGCAAGACTGAAGAGGGTCATAGATATTGGACACCCCTGCCTGATACCTACATTAATTTTAATATCATTAGATAAAAATCCATTGATCAGTAACTTTGAATGAGTATTTGCGTAATTTTTTTCTAGGAAATTGGTCTGTTTCGGTGGAATCTACATTTTTTCCAAAAACTTTTGAAGAGAAATAGGTGTGCAATTTTGTCAAAAGCTCTTAGAAAGTCCAAAACCAAAACACCACCAACGAGCGAAGGTTGTTTTTCGAAGTACATAATCAAATCATTAAGTAATATATGATTTGTGAATATTGATTTTCCTTTTTCACAAGATTGTCCCTTTCCAATTAAATATTCAGTTGTTATATTCAAGCGATTACTTAAAATTTTCATCATAATGCGATAATCACAATTAGTCAGAGTAATTGGTCTGAAGTTTTCTAATTTCTCTGGTTTTTTTAGTTTTAGCAATAAGTAATATTACTCCATCAGTAAACTTTTTCGGGGGTGCTCCCTTGTTATTCAGGAGAACATTGTATAATTTTACTAGTTCACAATCTATAAGATAATCAAATTTTTTATAGAAACTATAGGGGATACCGTCAATACCACAGGCTTTTTTTCCGAGGTTATCGAGAACTTCTTTCAACTCATTTATACTGATATCTTCATTTAATTTTGTGCCGTGTTCAGGGGAAACTTTTTTTTTAATGTGAGATAATAAACATTTCATATCTTTGTCATTCAGATTTGGATGCGTTGTGAAGATCTTTTGGTATTCCATCGTTACGTATTTAATAATATCATCACTAGTGTTAAGGACAGTATTATCTTCTGTTCTCAACATTTGGAAGGAAGAATTTTTGTTCTTTCGCCTCAGATCAACAATATCATATAAGCTCTGCTCATCAGAAAAACAAATATTATTACGATCGGCAAAAATTTCATTCATTTGTTTCTCTTTGATTTCTTTTATGATTAATTTTATTTCTCGAAATTCATCAACAACAAGTTCACCGTTATTCAATTTGTCTTTCAATTCAAATAAGCAATTATTATAAAAATTTAGTAGTCTTTTATAGTCAGTAGCACGTTCAATTTCGATCTTCTTGTAGAATTTCTTTATTCGGGGTTTGAAAATTTCAAACCACCAAAAAATTAAGTTTTCATGATAAGTTTTATGTTGTTTCAAATCGTTGATGAGGATTTCACATTCTTTTGTGACATTTGAATTAGCCAATAATGACGGTCTTATTTTTGGTAACCCCATCCATGCTTAATGAATACGTTTGAATCTGCTTTTAAAGAAACAATCACAGCATTATGATCACTGAATGCAACTGGAATTATTTTACTATTAAAAACGATACCTTTATATTCATCCGCCAAATAAACTCTATCAATTCTTGAGGCGCAATTATTTCTAACATAGGTATATTCTACTTTTTTGACCACGAATCAACTCCCATGTATCTATCATTTTCAGTCGGGAGATGATACTACCTAAGTTTTTGCAAATGGGGGTATCATTTCTGGTATCCTTCCTTTTAATCACACAATTAAAGTCACCCAACAGAAATAGAGGTTGTGCAAATTTCAAATGTGGAGTTAATTCCTGTTCAAAGAGCCTAATTCTGTCCCTATAATTCTGAGAGCCTGAAGGGCTATATACATTCACAAAGTGCATGTTATCTATTGTAGCAGAAAGTATTCTGCCATCATTACTCATCAAAATATCACTTATTTTATAACCTTTTCTAAAAATTATTCCTGTTCCTCTATTATTATCACCTACATTAAATAAAAATTCATAACCTACTGGGCATTTGAAAATGTCAGTATTAATTTCCTGTACAAAAATGATATCAATGGAGTTGTCCCTAATATAATTAGCTATCAAGTAGTGTTTGTTAAAGTCTTTAATTCCATTTACATTTATCGTGCTAATAGTTTTTAGTAGAGTACCCATCGTATGACAATTTTAAATATGAAATAACTTACAATTCCTCCTGATCTATTTCTATTATTACTGAATTAATACAGTTCCTGCTGAACTATTACTGCTGCTTTTTTTTGTTTTCCATTTACTCACTTTCTGGCCGTTCTCTCCTATTGTAATTTTCAAAGGTGGTACTTTTCTTTCTTCCTCACTCGACGTTAAAATTGGTAGAGGTTGTCGCTTCCGTTTTTTCTGTTTCTCAAATTCTGCTTCCTGATTTAGCTCAAAATCGTCTCCAGTTTCATCGAAATCTTCTTTTTCAGTTTCGTTATTAATACTCTCATTGAATAAATCCTCACTTGTTCCTATTATCTCTGCTGACTTTTCTTCCTGAATTTCATTATATTCATCTCGATCCTCATTGTGTATTTCCGCTTCTATTACAATCATATTGGATGCTGCTTCAGGTATCTCAAGGTTTGTACTTACATCAGTTTCTCGCAGAGATTCAGCATATGAAGGGTTCGTATACTTCGAAGCGGGTTGACTGCCAGCTGCTCTTAGAATTTGCATTCTATTTTGTGGTTTAGAGGGGCAGTCTTTTCTCAGATGTCCTGGTAAATTGCATGTCATACAGGTCCTTTCTTGGTTTCTGTACGTAATTAAAGACTTAAACCCATCAATTGTAACAAAAGAGGGAATTTGTTTTTTCAAAGCTATCAAAACTGATCGAACACCACTTTCTACACCGTATAAGTCTTCATCTCCTGACCATATTTCATTTTTGATTTTTTTTACCATGCCAAATTTCCCAAAAAATTCGTTCAATTTCCTATTTTCTAACTCTGGTGGAAAATCGTACACTCTTACCCAGACGTCATCACAATGCTCACTTACAAAAATCTCGTATTCAGTATTTTCATCACAGTATAATAGCCGCACTTCTTCATACTTCTGCACTGCATTTTTAACTAATAATTCAGATATAAGTTTTACATATATCTTTAGCCTTACGTGATCGATTTGTATGCATAATATTTGATCTTTATTAAAACCAAATTTTTCTTTGATCCATCGATGAATTATGATATCAGGAGGCTTTTTTCGCACATTCTTAAAATCAAGAATGATGGTATTTATTCTCTGTATACCCATAATATAAACTCGATTTATTAACAACTGTTTTGCACGTGTTACACTCGATGCAGGTTGCTAACAGACTGAAGATATTGGGAAACAACAATTCACCGCTTAGACTGAAGCGTCCCAATATCTTTGGTGGGATGGCGCTCTGGATTGTTATCCAGCCAGTGTTACTGACCACTATTTGTATTGGGGAACAATTAGAAATTTGTTAATTCACTCCGGGTCAAATAAGCTGCACTGATGAGATCTAATAAGATCGAAACAGCTGTATGCAGATTTTGAGTCGGGGTGACTTGACAATTTCTATAGTTCACCGTTCGATTGTGAATGCAGATTTTGCGTTGCTGAATACGTATAACCAGCTTCCTTGGAAAGTTGTTTGATAATTTTTTAAAATTATTAAAGAATTTTCCTTGTTCACTTTATGTAATGTATGAAATCGACCATGGTCGACTAGTATGTTTTTCATGATTTGATTGTTTTATAGCGTTCTTTAAAACCTCATTATAAAACTTTTACTCTTGGGGTTTTATAGCTTACTTCGTAAAACCTTTACAAATCTTAAGGCACCTAATAAATATTCTACAGCTTGTACAAAACCTAAAGAATTTCATAAAACTCATAGGCCAACTTTTCCATAGAAGGGGCCGAAACTATATTTTTGAGGTAAAGATTTTTGATGATTATTTTCCGTGTTTTCTTAATGTTTAATCAGTAATCGTGGTTATTGTTTTTGATTCAATAATTGATTGTAAGTAAATAAATATGCCACAAGAGAGAAAAAATTGAAAGAAAGTTAAATACAGTAGCAGCTTCTATAGAAAATGCGCTAAAACCCGGGAGAATATTTTGTGAAGCACACCACCAGGTGATAAATCACCCACAACTAAATTTACCAAATATGATACAGACTAAAACGCAGACTTTCCTCAAAAAAATATATTAATATAACACTCGTTTTAAAGCTAATATAAACAAAAACGACATTCAAAAGTAGGGTTATGCAATTGATATTAGACATTTGAGAACAGGTAGCTTTGAATTGGTTTTCCGGTTACTTAAGGTGTTTATCATTACTTAAAGGCACAAATAAAACTATAAGTTTTTAAAAAGCGAAATGGCGAACATGGCGTCCTTTTATATAGCGGCCATTTTTATGTTTGTGTTCGAATTGACATAAATATTCTCACAAAGAAGAAAAATTTTGCATTTTAAGCAATATTACTAAAGCTTGAAGACGTATTTCTTCAAAAATATGGGATTAAGTAATGTTGGACAGCTTATTTGCAGAAAAAGGGATAATGAGACATAATTTCAATTTTATAAAAATAAATTGTTAGAGAGCCCAAAACGGGGGCGCTTCAGTTTTAGGAATGGTAAAATGTAAAACTACTCGATAAATCTTTCGTGCCAAATAAAATTAAGTCCTCATAAAAAATTGCCAAAGTATTTTAGTTGTTATAATACCTAATTGTTTAATATGCCATTTTCATAATATCAAAGTGAAAATCCATTGCTGTCAACTTTAAAGTAGAAGCAGAATAATAATGGAAGGACTTGAAATAGAACATATTGTGAACAAACAATGTAGAAGGAGATGAAGCTAAAAGGGCGTGGTTTATTTTTGGTGTTTATAAACACTATAGGGGAGGATGTTTTAATATTAAGGTTTTATAGCGGTAACGAAAATATATTCCTTGCCGCTATAAAACCTATTTATGTTTTATAAAGGTAACGACAACGTCTTAGTTACAAATAAGTGGAAAGTGAAAGTTTTATATGGTACTAAAATTTAGTCACCGTTACCTTTATAGGATTTTCCATTTAAGTGCTATAGGGGTTTTATAAGAGTAACGAAAACGTTTCGCGAACAATTGATAGGTTCTTAGGTTTTATAAAATAGGTAATCAAAACGTAACCATTACCATTATAAAACAAAAAATGTTAGTTGGGTACTAAGATCCCAAATAAGATCGACTGTCACTCATCTGCTAATGTCACTTGAATAATTCTGACGTTTTCAAATTAAGTTAATACTACCTAATTAATGTGAATTTGTATTTGTATCTTAGTGTTTATTGTTATAGTCGTAGATAACGTATAGTATTCAACTTGCGGTAATGGTCATAACTCACTTGATGAATTACAGCACTCGCTTGCAGCTCGTGCTGCAAACTTCATCTGCGTATGTTATGACCTACATTACCGCTCGTTGAATAATATACTATTATGTTATATATGAAATGAAAATTATTTTCAATATACTGCAATATGTGATTCCTTTCTATAGTCTGATGACGTCTAACAATGAACGAATCATGAATGAATATCATTACAAACGTTGCATTACAATAATTCACAACTTGTGTAATACTTAATTACTTATTCAAGGAGAAGATGAGTTATTTAATTAGAGCCGAATGGAATAATATTTGAAGTACCTCTACACATTGAGCAATGCGGACAAATTTCTTCCCCTATAAGTTATATATTTGTTGTGATTTATGTTTATATTTGTACTAAAATCTTTTGACTTAGTTTCTGTTAATACTTAAGAATATTTAAAGTACCTATACTTATTGAGCAATGCTTGGACAGTGGAGAAAGTTTTTCAACTATGAGTTATATATTTGTTATGATTTATATTTAATATATTTGTACTAATACCTTTTGACTTAGTTTCTGTTAATACTTGCGATATATCTCTTCACACAACACATAAATATTCCCAGACAATTATTTACCGTTTGTTTCAAAAGACGATAATAGTAACTCAATGCTTGATCAGGTTGAAAATTAGCATTTTAAATGCATTTCTGTTGAAACAGCTGCTTGATAAAAAAATATGAAGAAATAATTCAACACTTGGTCTGGTAAGATAAATTCGATATGTAATTCATTTGTAGATTTCCATTGGCGTATCTTCGAATTGTATGTGTTCAATGTATTTATCTTAGTTCTCTGGAACCGAGATGTATTCTTTCGAAATAAAATCATGAAAAATATGCAAGTTGACCATGGTTAATTTGATATATCATATAATTAGGCCAAGCTACAGAGATTTAGAGTGACATTTTGTGCAAAAAGTGTTAGAAGAAAACTAGCTCCGCCATTGTTTGTCAAATAGTTCCACATGATACAGTGATATGTTTTTCACTCGACTTTATTATTTATAACTTTGTTATTAACAATTTTATGCAAAAAATCGCGTGTTTTTTAGTTTTTTGCTTCTAAAATTGAAACCATCAGAGTAATCGTGATGGTGTCAATAGACTTATTGTAGAAAATGAAAAGACGAAAAAAATGAGAGGTCGGACGACTCGATCAGATCAAAGGGAAAATTGGAAAAAACCGGCCAAAATGCAGTTTTTTCAAAAGTTCATAACTCGGTTACTTTTTGAGTTGTAGCGTAGATCCTCCGGCCAGTATTAGCTATTGATATGAACTCAATTTGTGCGAAGATCAGGAACTATCCAATGCATAGTTTTTGATCTGTGGCCATTTGATTATGTTACTATGCAATTTTCCAGCAGACTTGAATGCGACAGGTATGGTCCGATTTCAATTTACTAAAAAGATTTTGAAAGTAGAATTCTCATAGTTCAAAACGTTCATGTTGGTTTTTCATAAAAACGCTGATAAATATGTTAAAAATAAAGCTGAACATGACAAAAAACGGCCGAGCGCGTGAGAGTAGTTGAAGAGTGGGGGTTTACAATTATTATCTGACAACGTTTAGAAATTACTGTCACGTTCAAAATGCCGACGCTTTCGAATGTCATACTTCTCCTTGCCTGCTGCTCTACCCCCACTCTTCAACTACTCTCTCGCGCTCGGCCGTTTTTCGTCATGTTCAGCTTTATTTTTAACATATTTCTCAGCGTTTTTATGGAAAACCAAGATAAACGTTTTGAACTATGAGAATTCTACTTTCAAAATATTTTTAGTCAATTGAAATCAGACCATATCTGTCGCATTCAGGTCTGCTGGAAAATTGCATAGTAACATAATCAAATGGCCACAGATCGAAAACTATGCATCGGACTGTTCCTGCTCTTCGCACAAATAAAGTTTATATTGATAAATAATACTAACCGGAGGATCTACGCTACAACTCAAAAAATAACCGAGTTATGAACTTTTGAACAAACTGCATTTTGGACGGTTTTTTCCAATTTTCCCTTAGACTAAGGGTCTGATCGAGTCGTCCGACCTCTCATTTTTTTCGTCTTTTCATTTTCTACAATAAGTCAATTGACATCATCACGATTACTCTGATAGTGATTTTTTGCATAAAATTGTTAATAACAAAGACATAAATAATAAAGTCGAGTGAAAAACATATCACTATATCATGTGGAACTATTTTACACACAATGACGGAGCTGGTTTTCTTCTAACACTTTTTACATGAAAAAATCTCTGTAGCTTGGCCTAAATGATAACAAGGATAATTCTTCAATTATTTAAAAAATTATTTAAAAAATTTCCAATGGAGCTGATTATATGTATTCCGCAACGTGAATTCTACATTCACAATCCAACAGTGAATTTAATTACTAACATTTTGAATGGATTTGGTTAAAAGAAATTTCAATGAAATAAAAATGTCAGGTTATCTTGTATCTTTTTAGATTTCTAAAATAGCAATCTATTTAGCTGAAGAGTAAATTTTAAAAAAAGAAAGTTTGAGGAGGGAACTTCTTGAGGAAGTCTTGAGCAAAATATTATTTTGAGGTTGTCCAGTTTCAGTCAATATATGCCGATTAAAACTGTGTTGGGGAACAACAAGAAATATGTCAATTCTTTCCGGATCGAGTATGCTGCACTGAAGAGATCTAATATCTAGTATTTCAAAATAACAGAAGAAGTATCACATTACTAAGAAAATATGCAGTTCTATTAATTTCTTTGTATTTTGTACGACTGCTGATACGCCACTGGTACACGGTCAATGTAAAACAAAACAGTAGTAAACAATGAAAAATATGTCAAAAAATACTTTAAAATGTCAGAGTTCTTTTAGTATTTTTATTTGATAACAACAGTGTTTAAATCTTATTTGATTCAATCTTTGTGTTAGATACATACAGTGCTTAACTTGCATTTTTAAATTGTAAATCAAGAAAGGTGTACTTATCGCAAAAATAAAGAATCCAGATTCTAATGTTCGTTGCGTATGGTAATAAAAAACGTACATATAGTTAAAGAAGTAAGTCATTGGTTCAATGATTTAAATCCTGAAAATTCCCCTATCAATAGAATAACAGTTTCCAGAATATTGAATGAATTTAATGAAACCGGTAGTGTACAAGGTCTGGAAGACCAGAAACTGCAACTAGAGAATAAGACGTTCTGTTAATTATTTGTTATAATTCTAGTCAATTTTTTTGTAATAAAATGTGTTCAAAATTACATATTTCAAGTTTTTGACACTTGTTTCTTGTATTTTTTCTGTAATGTGATACTTATTCCGTATTTTTATAAAGAGAAAGAAATAAGCTTTTTTGAGATATACCACTTGACCTACGTTGCTTTTTTAAAAAATTCAAGATGGCGGTGATACCATAAATGGTGACGTCACCTAACTTTGACGGGTCCTCTAAAAAACGCAGATTAGAATCCCGTTAATAATCTTAGAATTTGATATTTGTATCTTTAATCGTTTCAAAGAAAATAGCTTGCTGCCAGACTTTCTCACTGCCCTGTATATTTATATGTATATATAAATTCATATATATATATATATATATATATATATATATATATATATATAAAAATATATATATATGTATTTATATATATATATATATATATATATATATATATATATATATATATATATATATATATATATTTATATAATTACAATATATTTTTGAATCATGTTATCCATAGAAAAATAGACAATAAGATATCATTCAAAATTTCTATTAAAGTAAAAAAAGTACATCGATTACATTTCATAACTTATAAATTACTAATAAGTAATTGTATAAAGCTTGTTCATAAGTTAACTAATCAATATTTACAAATTAACCAATAAGTAACAAACAAAAATCACAAACTGACTCAAAGAACTGGAAGTTAAAAAACATTTAACGACCAGTAGGAAATACAAACAATAAACAATTAAGACTAACTCTACCATGGAATTATCAAAGACATTTTACGATATTTAATACATTTGCACCGGTTTTATCATATCTTGAGGTGACTGGAAAGTTGATCATTCTTTATATGGCCAGTGAGTCATAGAATATCGTGTCTAAAATGAGAATCAAAGATAAAAAATATAAATTTGTCAGTTATTCTTTCACTAGTCAAGTACCGACTGATCACTTTCAGCTACCTAAATTACGTTAGTACCTTGTAATTAAAAATGAGATTACGAGAACTGGCAAAGTTGTTGCTAGATTGGCGAATCCGTTAATGATAACCTCCTCCAGATGGCGCACCGTATTGGGATGATGGAGGAGCTGCGTTGTCGGGTACGCCACTGGCGGGATATCCTCCGGCTTCTTCCTTCTAAACAAAAATACAAATGAATAAGCTCTGTGTTTATCTTCATCTATAGTAGCTAATACCAAGAAATATCCACGAATATGATATTTTGATGTACTAGTTTGCATATTTTTGATTATTTTTTTCGTATAATTTCCAAGCAATCAGAACGATCAAGTTAGTTAAGTTGCCTTGTATAATTTCGATAATACCTGATTATACATAGAGTAGCTCAACCAATCTAAAACTAACAGGTCCGTCAAATTGTGACGTTTATCAATAACAATAAATAATCGTATCAAATACAATGCGTACTTAAAATAAATACGGTTATACATCTCAAACTTCCTGCATTATTACCGACGTCGGCCTCGCATAATTACAAATCGTGTCAGTTTGACAGAATAGAATTTAGACTGTCAAACTGACATTCTTTGTAATTATGCAACAAGTTATCGATGTATAACCTGATTATTTTGAAGTACTTATAGTATTACTACTGATTATATAACTCATGTGTGAATAGGCCAATAGAATCCGTGAATTTTGCATAGTTACTGCGTATTGATAAGTGGATATACCCTTGACGACGTGATATAATCGTTTTGATGTTTCGCCTCGTGTCAAAATATGAATGTTTTCATATTGACAATGTTTTGACGTTTGTCAAAAAAAATAATATTTTTATTCGTTTTATAATCGTAACGAATACCACTCGAGCAATCGAAAATAATCAATTATACTGACCTCGTCACCCGACGTATTTTTTTAAAACATCACTCGAGCTGTGCTCTAGTGACGTTTCGCAAAATACGTCTCGTGACTCGGAAGTATAATCGATTATTTTCGATGCTCTTGTGATATTATAACTGAAAATATATGAGTACCATATAGTTTAGAAGGTAAGCTCAATCCATATTTAGCTACAATATTAAAATATTCTTGTTGAATTTTGAAACAATGAAATTTTTACATTTTTGATGAAATGAAATAATCAAGTAGCCCTATCTAAATTCCTACCGATCATTCATTTGTTTTATATCATATTTGAGAATAAAATCTATTATTTTTGCCATAATTTTTCTTACCTGAGTCTTGTATTTAATGAAGTAAACCTCGGGTTTGCTAGGCTGAGTTGGTGCAGGAGTTGGTATGACGATTTCTGGTGCTTCTTCAGGTTTCTTCACCAAGACGTAGACGAGGGTCTTCTCTTCATTTTGTGGCTGAGCTGGGATGATAGGAGCTGTTGGAGTTGGTGGGGTTGGTGCCTGGAAAATTATTGATGATTATATCTATAGCTCTGAATTACGATTTTGTGAGTTTGGATGTTTTATTTCTTAATTTTCAGGAATTATTAACTGGATATCCTGAAACCTACCTTGATGAAGATGATTTTATAATGCTTCTGTGCAGGAGCGACTGGAATCACCCTTGGAGGAGATACGTACTCAGGTTCTGGAGGAGGTACGTGTACATATACATGCTTATGCACTGTTGGTTCTTGTGCGGGAGCACCATATTGTGGTTGGGGTGCTCCATAACCTCCAGAAGGTGGTGCAGGGTTACTGTAGCCACTGAAAGGTGCTTCAGGTCGCCCGCATGCAACGGCTAGAAGGGTAGCTATAACCTAGAAAAAAGGTGATTGGTAAATGAATATTTAATACAAATTTGATTCTGTTTATTTTAATTTTCCTATTGAATGGAATTACATTCAGAGAAAGGAGATATTAGGTTATGAAGGTTGGTTTTGTATCTATTTTATTTGTATTATATATCAATATTGACTTTTTTCAATTTGAAGGTCACCCGATATGAATAGTATATGCAAAAACTGTCCTAGATTTGTTGGTAAGAATTTTATATAGTAATTTGATGAGAAGGTAAGCGCTTAAACTCTAGTAGTAGTGAAATTTTAGAAATACGAATAACTTTTGATGAAAATGTTTTGCTGAAATTTTATTTGAGTTTACTTCATAAATCAAATAAGAAATAAACACAAAAATAATTAGTTTTAAACTTCTGCAGTATATTTAGAGTAAAAACATTTCAGTGATAATTCACATAACTGAAGCTCTCATAGGATTTTTGGAAAATAAGGATCGTTGTTGTATATGAATTTGTGTGTGTAGACAGTTTTTAATGTAACACAAACACAACAACGTTTCAGTATATGTTTTACAGTAAACTTCTTGAGAATATTTGAGATTTATTCTGAATATTCATACAAGTAAGTATCTAATTTTTTCAAAATATAAATAATTCCTTATTTATTGATTAGGGATGAATAAGCGATAGTATCATCATTTTCCGAATCTAGAGATTTTATCAAAATAAGATCCAATGCTCATGTTTCCTCAAATAATTTTTATGGCAGTTTGTAACACAGTTGTTCAAATGTTTTAATATTTTTGAGTATGTTCATCGACTACTTGAATTTGAAAATTTACCAAAACACAAGTTTTGACTCATCGCCTACTTTAATAGTTTTTATATCAATATATTTATTGCAATTATATTAGAATACATAATTGAAATAAAATTATCTTCTGCTTGTAAATTTTTCACCTATGGGTTACGTTATTGAAATCTATTCATATATCAATTATTATATTCTATAGTCTATTTGGAATTAAAAATGTTTTTACTTATGACTAAATCCCAAGAAGTCAAACTATATTATATATATATATATATATATATATATATATATATATATATATATATATATATATATATATATATATATATATACCTATACTAAATTGGAGAAAACGATATAGCCGAAAAGCATGTACAAATAAAATTTGAAATTTAAACAAAGATTTTAGTTAGGTATGTTTTTACTTATGACTAAATCCCAAGAAGTCAAACTATATTATATATATATATATATATATATATATATATATATATATATATAACTATATATATATATATATCTATATATATATATATATATATATATATATATATATATATATGTAACTAACTTCGTTGGGTCCACATGACTTCTTCTTTTATCTTTCTTATTATTCACAGTTTTTGTTGGTTGATCAATAGTTTGGAGGTAACCAACGTGTTAGATATATTTTTAACATGATTTCATTAGATTGGTATGTATATATCTATGCAACAGAATATTTTAACGTGATTTTCATCCCCTTCAAAACATCGGATGGATTTGAAATTTTGCACACTCATAAAGGACCGATAACAATGCAAAATTTAAAATGTATTCCATTATCCTGATCAGGACCTTTAGGATTTGCAATTTTTAGTAAAATGAAAAAAACTGAAAAATAGAAAATGAGTAATAGTTTAAAAAAAACTAGAAAACATTCTTTTGTAGATAAACGAACTAAAAAGCAAAAAATAAGTTTCAATGAATTCAAATTTGTTTGTTAATTACACAATTCTTAATTTGACTTCATTGAAAATTATTTTGTTTCAAATATTTTTTTACAAAAACGTATTTTTTAGTTTTTTTAAACTATTATTTATTTATTTTCATCTGTGTAATGTAGTTTATGTTCCTATAGAAATCTACTATATAACTTCTTGTAGACTCTTGTAAACACCCTTTTTGAGTTCTAGTTGAATAAAACACAACATTTATATTATCTGACGAAAAAATATTAAAGTTCCTCATTCCATAAACACTAGTCTCTATGACTGAATTATGAAGTTCCTAAAATAGCTCATTAATATCGACTTAGGTGCATCATAGCTCTGATGGAAAGTTCTAGACATGGATGTGTTTCGAAGCTTTGTAAACAACGATAATTATAGAAGGCATATTGTTTTATTATTCGCGTTGATTTGTCAGGAAATGAACTCGTTATTGCAGTCATGATATACACTTATATAAGATATGTTTATTAAACCACCTAGCTGAAATAATTGCAGAAATTATTCCATAACCTAATAAAGAGGAAGCTTCTTCATCGTGAGGTGGTGTAAGTAATTTTTCACTTTCTACCGTGATGAAATAAACCGTGGATGTTGATTTCATTCTAACGCTCAATTTTGTTATGAACTGAAGAAAGATTACTTGAATTAAGTCCATCAATATTTTCTAACACTTCAACCTAGAAAAAGAAAAACTCAAGGAATATATATTCATATATACAGATGCATCACGGAATGCCGAAAACGGAATGATAGGCCTTGCAGTGGTAACTCCACATGAAACTTTTCATTATGCAATAGCAAATTCTACGGTCTTCACTGGAGAAATAACAGCTATTCATCAAGCCTTTGTATACATTTTAAATAGCAACCACCCGTCCTACTGCATTTGCACAGACTCCCTGAATTCCATCGAGAAAATTTCGCATATTTATTCAGAACACTACATTGTGAACCAAATAAATCCATTAAGATATCAAATCTCTCTGAAAAAAATATCGATAATAATCATGTTCACCCCTTCGCATGTTGGAATTCAAGGTAATGAGAAGGCCGACGAAGCTGCAAAATTTGCTTCGCACCATACTACCCCTACCCTACATCCTGTCAATGCCGAAGACTTGAAACATTGCATTTTGAAGAAAATTCATGAGAAATGGAACAGACAATGGTCTGAGAGCTCAAATTCTCTAAAAGTGATTAAACCCAACAGCAAGGGCATTATGTATCTTCCTCCAAATAGGGCTGACCAAGTGAAAATTTCACGTCTTCGTTTAGGTCACACACGTCTAACGCATGAGCACTTACTATCAAGAAATATAGCACCTATCTGTGAATTCTGCAATGTTAGAACTACAATTAAACACATCATGATGACTGTTCTAAGTACTCCACCTACAGGAAGAAAACAAAAATGAAATTATCCCGCAGTTCTTGGCAACGATAATGATGACTGCAAGATTCCTGAAGGATATAAAAGTGTATGATATGTTATAAACGTAAATTTAGTATATTTCTGTTAAGTCTCTAAATTGTTCCGTTGTGCAAATGGTCTTTGTAATCGAAGCACATGTCTTCCTAAATAAAAAATATTACTTAAAAAAGGAAAAGGAAGGAAGAACTGTTTTCTGCGATTAAATTCATTGTTTACATGTTGAATATGATTGTTATATTTCCGGAATTTTTGAATATAGGGCGCAAATTCGTATATGAAACATCCATTTCAAAATCAACAACTTCATCAAATATAATTGGTAATAAACAAATTATTTCCAAAGTTTTCATCTCTTGAATATTGTGAAAAATATAAATTACTCTATTTACTTTGTGCTGAATGTTTCAGTCTCAAAGCTTAGTATTTTTATTTTGAAAAAACTTGTTTTTCGAAAAATATATTTATATGCTAACTTAAACTAAAGTGAAATATTTCCTTTGAAGGTTTTCTAGATATTGTGATGTTTACATATTAACTAAAAATCCGGACATCCTACTCCGTAGCACTAGGAATAATAAAACCCCTCGGCGCATGTGCATGTCGTAATGCCTATCTAAAAAACGCTATATTTCTTTATTCTTCGTTGGGAAAAATGAGGAAAAAAAATTTCTTATGAAATCATATGTGTTTTATCGATATCCGTTGGAATTTTTAAAATCGGACCAGAGCCCAACTTTTTGTCGTGAGACTATAACCCCTTTAGCTTCGCCTCGGGGTAAAAATGAAAAATGAACCGTATACTTGGTCTTATCGAAATACTAATATCCAAGATCTAGAGAATGCCATATAGCACCATCCCACAAAATTTTAAGGTAACAGATGATTATTATCCATCGGCAACACAATATAAGTACAACATAAACATTTAAGAGATGACGTTATATGAAATTGTCAGTATGAGAGAAGAAAGGGGGCTATCATGAATAGTTATTCAAAATAAGTCAGCATGAGAGAAGAGAGGGGGCTATCATAAATAGTTATTCAAAATAAGTTTTTTATGTGAAATTGCGTGTTTATATATATATATATATATATATATATATATATATATATATATATATATATATATATATATATATATAACTTTTGGATAATTATTAGCAATAACAGGCTTATTGAATCTCAAAAAACTCGATTTTATTAAAAAGTTGACGTTTCGCCACGACATTTGTGGCTTTTCACGAATGTCGTGGCGAAACGTCAACTTTTTAATAAAATCGAGTTTTTTGAGATTCAACAAGCCTGTTATTGCTAATAATTATCCAACAATTCAAAATAATATATATATATATATATATATATATATATATATATATATATATATATATATATATATATATATATATATATATATATATATATATCAGGGGCGGCTAAGGAGGCTAAGCCTCCTCCTCAATAATATTCCGTGTATCACTAATATATTATATTGAATAGTCAGCATTCAGCATATTCATATTAATCAAAATCATATTTTTTTATGCACCTACCTTCCTTTCAACCTACATTATATAATATAATTTATTGATTACGATAGAACGTATTTACATTTACTGCATTTCATTCATTTCAAGATTTGTGGCAACGCTGCAGAGGCTTAAAAAGGTATATTTTCAACGTTCATTATGCCTGCCACAGAAAAGCAACAACGGTGCGAATACTGCGAATGAATACTTCATTGCAATAGAAAAGGAAAACACATGTAAATGGCAACACCGATTGCACCTAAGTCTCACACAATGTCGACCAATCACAACTATAGGCTTTCGGGTAAAATCGAGTAAATTCGTTGGACATGGACCGTTGTGACTTGTCGTGGACGAAAATAGTTTGTTTTGGTTTTAATTTGGCGTATTGTTTTTAAAATGAGTTCGGTTACTGAAGTTAATTTTAAAAATTTCAATGGTGACTTAGTGGAATATTTGTTATCCCATAACTTCAGTGCACTAAGTTAAAACGATAAAGTTTAAATAAAAACATTGCGACATACCCCGGAATTAAACAATTTGGTGAAGCGTAGCAGAATCGCGGTTTTAATATCAGAAATTATGAGACACATCCTTGGCTTACCGGATAACAGGTAAAAAATAAATTATTTTGTTGGCAGTATTTACATTTTACTAGGGAAAATGTCTCTGTTTGGCACTGGCATCTATGCAGGAATTATGGTAATTATAGATAATACAACAGACTGCCCCGATTTTCTTGAAATTTCGGATTATAGCTTATTTTGACCTGAAAAAGCCGAATATGATTTTGTCGCTGACTTTTTCCAACCTTACTAACCTAACCTCCGAGTTCATAAAAGTATAAAATTCATGAAATAGATGAATTTTATTATCAAAAAGACAATGTTTTTATTATATTATCTATACAAAAATAGATGTCTATACCAAAGAATTTATTTAAATTTTTTTGTTTAGGTCTGAATGTATATTTTATTATTTTATTTTGTTGTTATTTTATTAAGTTTTGTTTGACTTTTTATTTTAATCTATTTTTGGGAGGGGCCTATTTTATTTCTGGCAAGAAAAAAGTCTCATCTTCCCGTTGGTTCTTGCTGGGCAACAATTGATTAAGTCCTCGAATAGGTACCTATTTAATATTTTAGGGTGCTTATTTTACTTTGATTTTCTTTAAATTATAAGGCGGCTGACCTTTAAATCCTACAAATTTTCGCCTATGGTGTATTTTTTAACACCTCTTGTAGCCTCCTTAAACCAACACATCACGAGCCGCCACTGATTATATATATATCTATATATATATATATATATATATATATATATATATATATATATATATATATATATATATATATATATATATATATATATATATATATATATATATATTTGTGTGTGTGTGTGTGTGTGTGTGTGTGTGTGTGTGTGAGATGAGAGTCAATGAGTCTGCCTGTTGAAATTATAAGAACCATGAGAAAATTTTTTTTTTAAACTCGAGGGACCCACAGTTTAACGCCGGTTCCGAACGGCCAATGGGCTTGTAAACTATGTACATTACCCAACAATTTTCAATCATAAATAACCACTAAGTTCCGGACATACACAACACCCAAGAGCGAGGTGGGACTCGAACCCACAATCCTCGGTTTACAAACAACGGTATAAGGCGGTTCACCTTACCGCTGGTTTACCGAGGCCTCGACCATGAGAAAATCTTATATATAAAATTCTCGTGTCACAGTTTTCGTTCCCATACTTCTCCGAAAGGGCTTGACCGATTCTCATGAAATTTTGTGAGCATATTGAGTAGGTCTGAGAATCGGCCAACATCTATTTTTCATCCCTCTAAATGTTAAGATTAGTCCACCCCTGAATTTTTTTTTTATTTTTTTGACAAAATTTTTTGTTTTTATTTTTTTATGATACAGCATACAAAAATACATACAATCCTAAATTTTCACCCTTCTACGATCAACCCTTATTTTTTATTTGTTAAACTCCTTCGAAATGACTCGACCGATTCTCATGAAATTTTGTGTGCATATCGGTTAGGTCTGAGAATCCGACAAAATCTATTTTTCATCCCCCTAAATGTTAAGGGTAGTCTTAATTTTTTTCTTTATTTTTCTGACAACATTTTCTGTTCTATTTTTTTATGATACAGCTTTCAAAAATATATACAACCCTAAATTTTCACCCCTCTACGATCAACACCTATTTAGATAGATAAAAATAATTTATATGGCAGAACAACGTTTGCCGGGTCAGATAGATAGATAGATAGATAGATAGATAGATAGAAAGATAGCTAACTATCTAGATAGATAGATAGAGATACATTAACAGATAGATGAATATATAGAAAGACAGATAGATAAAAATAATTTTTATGGCAGAACAACGTTTGCCGGGTTAGATAGATATGTAGATAGATAGATAGAAAGACAGATAACTATCTAGATAGATAGATAGATAGATAGTTAGATAGGTAGATATACATCGGCAGATAGATGGATAGATAGAAAGATAGATAGATAAAAATAATTTATATGGCAGAACAACGTTTGCCGGGTCAGCTAGTGATTTTATAGAATGTAGGTACTCTGTCGAGTCGTCGCAAGTACTTCCTTCCGGTGAGTAAAGTGATATCTGCAATAATTAACTGACGACACAATATTGAGCATGCTGTTTTGTTGACAACGATTTCGCCATTGTAGAAAGCGTAGAAAACACTCAATTATTTCCAGTACCTTCTCACACAATGATTTGAAAGTAATACCATACGAATATAAAAGGTGATTAATTCAATTTAGTTCGAAATTTCGCTAAGATATTATATGTGATGGAATACTATTGATTTAGTAAATGAACATTAAAAACAAAACATTTTAACATGGAGGTAGTATAAAAAATTCAAGCGAACTCCAGAATATCTTAGAAACAAAACAGGAGACATCTGAAAATGCAAGTACCGTATTTTTTCTGAAAATATAGTCGAATACGAACGTAAATTGAGGTTAAATATTTTTTTCGAAAGTTTTCTTGGCATTGTGGTGTGCACATATCAACTACAAATGAAAAATGAACCGTATCCTTGGTTTAACCAAAATAAAAATATCCAACATTTGGATAATGCATCTAACGCCATCTTACAAAATTCAAAGGTAACAAATGATTATCATTCATCGGCAATAATATAAGTACCACAAAAATTTACGAGATGGCGTTATATGAAATTGTCAGAAGTTTTTTTGTGTAAAATTGCGTGTTTACAAAAAAATTCAATTATATATGTACAACAATTGCTCGTTTAATTTAAGGAAATTGATGGAAGACTCGACAAAAGGATTATTTAGAAGAAATATTTATTGATTTTGAATTTATAATTCATGATAACCTAATTCAAGTAGAGGGCAGTCAATGAAAAATTATTATGATAATAAAAACTAAATGAAGACCAGTAAGAATTATTTGAAACAAAAAACTGAATCTCTAATGAATTTTGATATAAAAATGATTAATTAAAAATTTTTGAATAGTGACTAGTACAATTAACTGAAAGTTACAGAGTGGAAATGTGAAATATTGATGAATTGTTTTATGAGGTTTGGTTTTATATGAACAGAAACAACTAAGGTTTGTGAATCCTAGTATAGGTGAATACCTAAACAAATTGTATAGAAATTCCTTTTTATTTGATTTCGATATTTATTAATCTGAGATCTGAGTTTAAGGTCTGATTTATTGCAACAATATTAAATTCGTCTTTGTATTAACTAAGAGCTATATTTTATTATTCTTCCAAATTCAATTTATGTTTTCAGTGTTCAACGAAATTGAGAAAATATCTTTTTAATAGAAATCGCAAATAAACGCAGGGAAATTGTTTTCTATAAACTAAAGGTTTATAAATATAATCAGCAATTTTTTTTTATGAATGCTCATTTACACAATTATTCAAAACGAATTTAATATCTAATTTAAACAAATAGAAGCAACTGCAATTACATTAGTCAAAAATTAGGCTGCAGGAAGAAGAAAAAGGAAGAATTAAAAAACGTAAAACACAGTAAAACTTAATACTATTTCTATAATTATCCAGATATATCAAATAAAATCAGTTGAACTTCCCACTCCCAAAAATATATTTCGATGTAACAAATGAATGTCTGATTGTTTCAAACAATGAACTTTTTCAATGCAATCTTTTAATTCCTATAAATGATTCGAAGAAAGTTATGTTAATTGAAATGACAGCATACACAGTTAAAAGGAACAGCTTTTAATGGAATTCTTCGCAAAAAAAATTGTCCAACTAATCGACTTTTCACATGATTCAACTAATTTCACTTTCGTTTTTCTTCTTCTATCAAACACGCTGGAAAATCGTTACACGCGAAAGTGATTTGTTTTACTGCCAACTACATTACTTTATAATTAGTAGTACTGAAGATAGACTATATAAGTATAGGAAATTGTGAGTAAATTTTTTAGATATATGTCTCATTATTTCACCCACGTAAATTTAATGTTTGTTGAGAATTATTGAAGAAAGGAAGTTTGACATAATTGAATGATGATTTTGATGGTTTTGTGGATTGATAAATCATGATTTTGAGTGACGTTTAATGGATCTACATATTATGTAGCCATGATTTGAAATCGAAAAAGAATTTGGGATGTATTTTAAATACCTCAGTGCCTCATATTGTTGATGTCCGCTATGTAGTGTATATATACAAAACTTGTCGCTTTTTTCCGCCTTTCTAAACAAAAAAAACTGCATCGTAGTGAGTTGCATTAGAAAAGCAGGTTTACATACAGTATCTAGTTTGAAAAATCTATTTACTCAATCAAAATTGTTTTACCAAATTCGAACCAGCCTTCCTCTTATTCAAATTACCAACTCTCAACCCTATTGCTACAAAATTACGATCTTAATCGTGTAAATGAGATTTATTTCCTCCCCCGGGGGGTCATCCCCCAACCAATTCGTACCAAAAGCAATCCCATCCATACGAAACTACCTACTCACAAACTTTCAACCCTTTTTGCTAAAAATTGCGCCCTTTATCGTGTAAACAAGTGTAAAATAAATAAGCTATTACATACATACATACAAACACACACACACACACACACAGATACATCGTCGCACCCATGCTAAAAAACTGAGAATTTTTTGAATATAGTGATTTCTACTATGACGTTTCAAAGGTGCGACTATAAAAGTATTATATAATAATAGGAACAATTTAAATATTTCTTTTTGTGTTGAACCATACCTAAGTTATATTATCCCATTATTGTAAGTAGAAGTACTCGATATAAGTATATATATATATATATATATATATATATATAATAAAGTATAAACTTTAAAATAAAAAACACTTGGCTTGTGTTTCACAATATAACAAATATTTAGATACTGTATTTAGCAGTAACGAAAAGTCGACATGTTTCGAGTTATGAACTCATTATCAAGACTGACTACAGGGGAGAGTATTACATCGTATTTTATAAAGCAGACAAAAGCAAAGGTGATACCTGAAAATCAATTTGTTCGTTTACAAAGGGTAATTGACTATTATGGGCGGAACTTATTTCGAGAATTTCAAGAAGGTCAAGGCGCTTTCCTTTGTTACCTGAATGTAACAATTTGGTTTTGTTGAAATCCATGAAGTGATTGAATTTTATACAATGCTCAGAGAAGCCAGTGGTATTTTTGTTTTGTAAAATTGACTTTTTATGTTCTTCAACACGAATATTTATATTCCTTCCTGTCTGTCCAATATAGAAAGCAGGACATTCGTCGCAAAATATTTTATAAACACCACTGTTTTCTCCGATGTTAGATTTTTCTTTATTATTGACCAAGAATGACTTCAAGTTTCTTTTATTTGTGATATATTGTGAAACATAAGCCCACTGTTTTTTATTTTAAAGTTTAAACTTTATTCTTTATGATGTTCCACCAAGTGATGTGCGAGAATTCAATCTCAGTTATATATATATATATATATATATATATATATATATATATATATATATATATATATACAGTTAACAAAAAGTTGCTATGTTGGACAGACATCACAGTGGATTAAAGTAAGATTGACACAACACAGGAGTAATTGCCGATTAGGTAAGAATTCTTGTGCAGTATCAAAAAAACACTGACCATTACTTTGATTATAACAACGTGAAAATATTGGAAATAGGGGAAAACTATAAAAGCAGATTGTTTTGAGATGCGATACATCAAGAAAAATAAAAATGCTATTAATTTTAGATCGGATGTAGGGCAGTTTCAGTTACATATATTCAAAACTGATTTAAATATCTATCACTTTGTAGTTTTGTTTTTAATTCATAGTCTCACGTGCATCCGTTCTTTATTTTTTTAACGTTCCTTATAATTTATTCAGTGACTGACTTTGTATATTTGTAAGTAGATTAGTTTTTTTGTCGTCTGTTTTTTCAACTGTTTGTGAATTTCATTTGTAGGTTTTCCCCTGAAGAAGTCAATAATAAATTGACAAAATATTGAGATTATGAAGGAATAAGTTCATAGTCAGGACCGCTATCTGATATATCATTATATATATATATATATATATATATATATATATATATATATATATATATATATATATATATATATATATATATATATATATTTATATATATATATATATATATATATATATATATATATATATATATATATATAATATATAATTAAATATATTTATACAATATTTTTAGAGTGAAATTTCATATACACAACAAGCATTTTTTTATCTTCACGTTGCTTTTTTAATAACATGCAATTTGATTACCTCTAATTTACATTTGATAAATTGCAAAAGGCTTTTTTTCCAAAGTAAAATATAATATAATTCATATGTGTGCAAGTGACAAAACAATAATAATTATAGGATCCCCCCGGTAGCACAGCGTTGAAGCTTATCGTTTTTATACCGAAAATCGTTGGGTTCGCTTCTCACCTTGATTATTGGGTGCTATTTATGTACCCTGAAATTTGATATTTCAAAAAATTGGCCATATGAAACCGTCGTGTAGTTGTGGGCCTCTTGAGATCAAAAAATTAAAAATTATATTTGAGTTCGACAAAATAATACTGTTTGTTGATTTCTACATAATGTTGAACGAGAAAATTTATTCTACCATGAAGGGTGATAGCCATTTGTATGTATACATACAAAAAAGATATGTTATTAGTATTATATTCTACCATGCAGAAAAAAATATTAGATTTTATTAACACTTATAATGAATCTATGAATTTTTTCTAAAATTTTTTTATGACGTGTCAGTCGTTCATGGTGAAATATATATCTGAGATATACTCTATCATTTATGTCAATATTGGGCTATGGTACTTCTCAGTTTCGTTTATTAATTTATTTTTGAAAAAATTAATATTTTATATGTTGGTAGGTAAGAAATATATTTTAAAGATATTTCAAACGTAAATTTTGTACTTTCTTTGTCCATGAGAATGATTATTATATTATTATTTAATTCAAAATTATTTATATAAAATCAATTCATTTCGAAAAATAGAAATCTTTCGAATGAAAATTTAATGAAGTGAATTGCACCTATCAAAGAGAAATATGATGAATTTTTGTATAAAAATAAAAAAAAATGCTTTAATGATTTCTTTGATCGTTGAAAAAACTGGAATTTGTATATCAGAAATACACTCAATTTTGAATTTCTAGAATTCTCAATTCTTAGTAAAATTAATAAAGTTAACAATTAGGCGCTCTTTTTTAAACTCTAGTACTGGCGAAAATTCAGACACTTGTTCGGAAATTTTCAAACTATTTCAATTCTGGTTGTAACTAAAATATAACTGATAAATCTCGATAACTATCAAATAATTTCGATATTTTCGCAACAACTAAAATAAAAATAAAACCACTGAATTCACAATGTATCACTATCACTTTGACAATACCTACCACAAAAAATTTCATTTTTAAACTTGATATATCCACCAAAAGGAGTCACTAAACAACTGACGATAGAAGATCTGATTTTTCTTTTTATAAGAATCATCCCCGATCGTTTCTTAGTGTAAGGATCTGGATCGAAGTTCTGTACCGAGGTACCGAGGGGGGAAAGGAGGGGGCTAATAGGATGAGCAAGGTTGCTCTTTCCAACAATAATAATTGAACGCTATCTGTATTAGCGTTCACTTCGACATGGAATACTTGTTCACTTTTCTTATAATTAATAACGAAGATTAGCTATTATCTAACCAGTTTCTTGATACGTTCGAAACAGTGTTGCATGTGGATATATTCAATTATCTATTTTCGTAGATTTTCGTGTGAATTTCAAATGATCTATTGAGGAATAACAATAACAAACTAACCTAATAGAAGGTAAAATTTCTGTAAAGTCTTATTTTTTATATGTGAATATCAGGAAGTAGCAAACTCTTAATGGTCTTGTTATGAAGAATTAAAAATGATACTTTTTTGATTTTTCGTACTATATTTATAATTAGTTAGGGTTAAAATAAATGAAAATTCAGAATAATTATATTTCAAAGAATGGGAGTATACAATAAATGATTGAATATAATAAATCACGATATTATTTCTTAAGAAGAAATACACAAAGATCAGAATTTATTTTATGTAGCCAACATATTCTCATAAATTATTGCCACAGATAAAAATTTATTATTATCAAAAATAATATCATTGCAAATTTGAAAATTTAGTGTTGGGTGTTGCTATCTGAATTGTTCAATAATATGTCAAGATAGTTTTCTGAAAAATATCATTTCTCAAAGCGGACTATTTATTTTATATGAGGTTCTTACGAAGAATATATTTTTTTGTATTATTGTCTTATTTTAAGTATAGAATGATATTCAGATATCTGATTCTGTGAAATTTGGGAAAAAGTTATGACTTGTTGTTTTCTATAATATGAGCCTTCTAAATATCCATCTTTTTTTGTAAAATTATTAATTTTTAAGATTATTTTTGAGCCAAAAAAATTTTTCTCATTTGCTCTACTGCAGTTGATTTATAATTTTTAGTCAAAAAATTGAATGAAGGTTATGAATTTTATTTTAATCCAACATAAGCGTAATTCCGACCTGAAATAAATTAATAATTCATACCTATATATATAAATATATATATATATATATATATATATATATATATATATATATATATATATATATATATATATATATATATATATATATATATATTTATATATATATATATATATATATATATATATATATATATAGATATAAATATATATATATTATATATAAATATATATAAATATAAATAATATAAATAAATATATATATATATATATAATATATATATATATATATATATATATATATATATATATATATATATATATATATATATATATATATATATATATATATATATATATATATATATATATATATATATATATATATATATATATATATATATATACTTTTTGATAATTATTTGCAATAACAGGCTTGGTGAATAAAACATTACAGAAAATATACTCCTCATTTAAGTAATGAAATAACACATATTTTAAATCCACACGATATTAAAGTAGCCCTGCACAAAATCAAATGAAACAAATACTTATATTCTAAATTGAAAAGTGAAACACCTCTTCTGCAAAAATCCAATGTTGTTTATGGCACACAAATATACCTGAACACAAACCACAGCACTAATCAAACATAAAAATAATGAGAATCATAGTTTCAACTTTAATAGCACAAAAATTTTAGATAAAGAGGAAGATCAAAAACGCAGAGAAATTTCAGTTCAATATATGCAAATTTAAGTTCAATATATGCAAATTTAATTCTTTAATTTTTCTAAGAAACAACGTAAATCAAGGCAAAATAATTCAACAAACAAACTCTAACCATAACAACTCATGTTCTTCGACAAAATCTAGACATCTAGAATCTTCAATTTTTCTAAATAAGGTATACTTTAGAACATGTGATCTCCAAAATTACAAGTAATCTTTTTTCAAAGAGATCAAATATTTTAAACCCGTTTTGTACATTACGTGGGTGGAGGTTTCTGTGGTTCCCTTTCCATCTAATATCAACAGACCTGACTGTTGATATTGGACTAAATGGCACGTAATTAGTAACTGAAAACTGCCACAGCCGTAATAAAAAATTTTTGAAAAAAAGATAAATAGTACCCTATTCTTTGACTTTTCAAAATCGAAATAATTTGAACCTATTTCGAACATTACGTGGGTAAAGGTTTCTGTGGTTTCCCTAACCATCTAATAATAACATATTTGAATGTTAATATTGGACTGAATAGCACGTAATAAATAACAGAGAACGATTACAGCCGAAAAAATTTTTGATGAAACACAGTAGTCTTTTTTAACTATTCAAACTTTTTCAAATCAATAAATGTCAAAGAAATTTCATTATTTCAAAACTTTTGAAAAAGCCACGAATGTCGTGGTGAAACGTAAACTTTTTAATAAAATCGAGTTTGTTTGAGATTCGCCAAGCCTGTTATTGCTAATAATTATCAAAAAGTTAAAAATAGTTCACAGGCAACAACAATTGAAATAAATAATTATATATATATATATATATATATATATATATATATATATATATATATATATATATATATATATATCGAATACTATGTAAACAAATATAAAACACATATTCAGGATGATTTAGTTATGTTCTTAGATTCAATATCATTTACCTTATTTTAATGTAGCTATCTGAATATGATTATTTCGATAGTTTCAAATACCTACCCTATTAACTTCTTTTTAATACAATAGTAATAAGTACTTAAGTTATGTACATAAATATGTTAAACTGTGTTTCTATGAAACACATTTTGAAATTCTCGTAATTCCTGGCCAAAATTTCAATGTTCTTGATCTGAACAATAAAAATTGTGCGAATAAACAACTCCAAATTCTCAGGATCTAGTTCTTCTAATTTCAATTTGAAAAAAATAGATCAATACCCATATTTAGTTTCGATTTTCTTTTCACTTTTTTCTCTTAAATTTGAGAAAATGGTTGTTCAATTTTATTTCGATTATTTCCGAAGTAAACCTGTCTAAAATTATTATGTTCGTTTACAGGTATTAACGTTTGTACGAACAACAATTAAGTGCTATTAATTCACTGAGAGAATGCTATGAATTTTGAGTGTATTAAAGATAATTCTGATTATAGCTTTAACATTCAATTATTAAGAATCGACTAGGATGGAAATGTATGAAACTGCTGTAATGGATATTGATGTTAGTTGAATCATTAAAATTGACCACAATTGATAGGAAACAAAGAATAAATTCAATAGTTATAATAAAATTTCTGTGACACCAAATGTTAGACTAAGGCAAAGTTTTATTAAATAAAGTATAAACTTTAAAATAAAAACACTTGGCTTATGTTTCACGATATAAAAAATATTTAGATACTGTATTTAGCAGTAACGAAAAGTCGACATGGTTATATTCCTTCCTGTTTGTCCAATATATAAAGCAGAACATTCATCGCAAAATATTTTGTAAACATCACTGTTTTCTCCGATGTCAGATTTTTTTTTATGATTGACCAAGAAGAACTCAATAAAGCTGAAGAAGCAATGAGAGCAACATACTGGCAAAGACTTCCAGGACTGAGGCAGGCCAAAGATCTCCTCGGAAAGTTCAACCGAGCAAGATCAAAGACACTGATTAACCTCAGCAAAACTAGTCTAAAGACAATCACAGGATTTCTTACGCGGCGTTGCAGACTCAAAGAACACCTAAGGAAGCTAGGTTTAGATGGGGACAGCACCTGCAGATTCTGCAAGGAGCGTCCAGAAACTCTCCACCATATACTGATGGAGTGCTATGCTGTGCACCATGAAAGACTGAACACACTGGGATCATACCAGCTGACTGTAGAAGAAATACCACGAATAGACCCCTTTAAAATCCTCAAATTCCTGAAGTTATTGAGGCTTGAGGGGCTGCTGTAAAACGAGAACACATCGAGAAGCAGATGAAGATGGGGCACAATAGATGTGATAAGGTCGCAGCGCATCGGTCACCATCCACACCTACCAATACCAATACCAAAGAATTACTTCAAGTTTCTTTTATTTAAACAAATTGTTTTAACAATTTTTCGATAGTCTGTTACAAATTTTGCTACTCAAATTAGGCACATAATTTATTGGGAAGTATTTTTGTTCTTCATTAATAGTTTGCGTGGGGTATATTGAATGCAAAAGGTTCTTTATTCGTTTTTTCCCAATGAGCTTATCGATAAGACTTTCATTGTAACCGTTATTGATGGCTAATAATCGACAAGCACATTGGGAAAAAACGAATAAAGTATCTGTTGCATTCATTATACCCCACGCAAACTATCAATGAAGAACAAAAATACTTCCCAATAAATTATGTGCCTAATTTGAGTAGCAAAATTTGTAACAGACTATCGAAAAATAACGTTAAAACAATTTGTACAAATAAAAGAAACTTGAAGTCATTCTTGGTCAATAATAAAGAAAAATCTAACATCGGAGAAAACAGTGGTGTTTACAAAATATTTTGCGACGAATGTCCTGCTTTCTATATTGGACAGACAGGAAGGAATATAAATATTCGTGTTGAAGAACATAAAAAGTCAATTTTACAAAACAAAAATACCACTGGCTTCTCTGAACATTGTATAAAATTCAATCACTTCCTGGATTTCAACAAAACCAAATTGTTACATTCAGGTAACAAAGGAAAACGCCTTGACCTTCTTGAAATTCTCGAAATAAGTTCCGCCCATAATAGTCAATTACTCCTTGTAAACGAACAAATTGATTTTCAGGTATCACCTTTGCTTTTGTCTGTTGTATAAATTAGGACATAACTCGAAACATGTCGACTTTTCGTTACTGCTAAATACAGTATCTAAATATTTTTTATATTGTGAAACATAAGCCAAGTGTTTTTATTTTAAAGTTTATACTTTATTCTTTATGATGTTTCACCAAGTGATGTGCGAGAATTCAATCTCAGTTTTATTAAATGAATATTCGGAATTTTCTATGAATAACTAATAACTAATAAACCTTAAAACTGATAAATTGGATGGACGATGAATCAACTCTGTGGTAGTTCATATTCAAATGAAAAATAAAAAATAAATGAAAAACTTGTCTAAAAACCATAAACTGAAAATAACTTTTATTGAACTAGTTTCGTCTTTTTCAGCATTCAGTCTTGATAATGCTATAAAAGGCGAAACTAGTCGAATAAAAGTTATTTCAGTTTGTGGTTCTTAGACAAGTTTTTAATTTATTGTTTATTCTTCATTTAAACTAATAATCTCAGACCTCACCTTCCTTTATATTCTGACAGTATGGATGTTTCTCCAAATCTGCCATAAACCTTTCAAATGTGGTGTCAAAAAAATTTCCCTTTATTATCAGAAATATCTACTTAATAATTCTTGAAATTGTACTTCATTGGTTTACTAAAACTTCATTGTTCCCACATAAATGCTGCAATAATGCAGTGTTTTATATAATTCAATTTCTCGTTTTTTACAAAGAAAATTGGTGTGTAACAGAGCTTAGTGATTAAGGTCGTATTTTCTCCTCATATTTGTTCTTTTTGACAAAGAAATTTTCAATCCCTTAAGGAAAACAGATGAAACCCATGAAAGGTACTTAGCTAATATAAAATCAATTCACGTACTGAATTTCAACGCTCTAACTCAATCTGCAGAAGTTTTTTAATTGCACATGGCCTCAAAAACCAGAAAGCAAGAAGCAATCTCTACAAAAAATGGCAGCGATTAGGGAATAAAGTTGCTACCTCTAAAAAGCACTTTGCCAACATCAATTTTATCTACTTAAAAATTTACAACCCTCTGAGTCAATTAAGACGTGGTTTGTTAGTGCATACACCCTCCAAAAAGCTCGAAGAAGACTGAATTTTGAATATATTGTTCATAATTAATTCTCACCCCTTTTTCTGTTGAATAATTTCAGCTCATGCAACAATATCACACCTGATCATGGTGTCAATTTGAAACCCTTTCTTTGGAGAAGAATTGAATCGTTCGAACTTTAAATTGAATTTGCATTGTCTGTAATATAATTATATTGTCGACCGATGACGTTCAGCTTTTTAATTATTGAAAGTAGTTGCACATCGCAGCTCTAGGTATTTGGATTTCGCAGGACTGGTTTCGCGAATACGATTAAAATGTGTGACAGCATGCGTTGTTTCTTGTTTGACAACGTTAAAATTTAAACTATAAATGATAATATTATTATGAAGAAGAAGAAGAAATATTTATTAAGTAGGTTTCCCTAATATACAAAATCTCTAATATATAGGTATACATATAAATAACAACAAAAATAAAAAATATAATGTATCACAATGTATGGATTCATCCTATGTGAATGATCTGTGAAGTAGGTTATTAATCTGTAGTACTAAGAATAACATTATTACAATTCACTATAAAAACAGTTATAATACAATACAGCGTAAAAAAAGAATAGTGTAACAATGAAACGATTAATCCCACAAGATTGAACAGCGAACCGGACAACAAGAATAACATTACAAATAAAAATAGTCCTAATTTAGTTCCCTTATATGTATCAACAATTTGTGTCTGAAGTTTTTACAAGAGCCACTAGTTTTAACATTATGTGGTAACTCATTGTACTCTACCATACCTTTATAAAACAATGAATTTCTCGTGTTTGACAATTTGACTCTTGTCACATTAACGTTGTTCAAATTACGGGTGAAATTATTGTGAATCTCATGTTTGAAATCAATATAATCACCAAAATAAGAAGGTGCCTCATTATGTACTATTTTATAAATAAATATCATTCTTAGGAAGTAGAGTCGTTTAGAGACTGGTAGCCAATGCAATGTACTCAACATTAATGAAATGGGGGTATAGCGATTACAGCTTAAAATACTCCTCATGCTTCTATTTTGTAGTTTTTGAAGCTGTGTCACTTTATTTAGATTGAACTGATATAGTAAAGTTGCACAGTAGTCAAAATGAGGTAGTAAGATTGACCGGTACACAGTGATTCTTGTATCCATAGATAAATACTTCGCAATTCTTGAAAAAAAAGTACAGTTTCTTCGAAATTTTTTTAGTAATATATATAAAGTGCGCATCGAAAGTAAGTAGATTATCTAGTTGGAAGCCCAGATACTTGACAGTTTTTACAATTTCAATTTGCTCGTTATCAATCCTTATATCAATGTCATCAACATTTATCTGCCTATATTTGTATTTAGTTGTCACGATCATCGCCTTGGTTTTTGCGACATTGAGTTTCAGCTTATTAATCATCAAATATTCACTTACACTTATTAGAACATTATTCATCTTTTGTAAAGCAGTATTTAGACATGAATCACTACAAGCTAATAGTGTGTCATCAGCAAATAAATTTATGAACTCACAATTCACAAAAAGGTCAATATCATTCAGATATAGTATGAAGAGGAGTGGTCCTAAAACACTCCCCTGAGGTACCCCAAGGTTATTGCAAATTTCTCTTGAAGTTGCATCCCTAACTCTCCTTCTACGATGCAAGTAGCTTTCAAACCATTTTAGTACTTTGCCCCTAATTCCGTATTGAAACAATTTGTTCTATAGTATATTACGATCAATGGTCTCAAAGGCTCCTTTGAGATCCAAGAAAACTGCTACAACATATTTACCATCAGCTATGGCACTTTTAAACATAGTTATAGAAAGCTGCACATTATAAATAATATTCATAGTGTACTAGTTGATTAATGTAAAATGAAATGAACATAACGAACGTCCACTTTTAAGTATTTATAAAAAAATCAAATTAGATGTGTAAGTAAAGAGAAAATGACAAAATGATTTGTTTGCGGTCATACCATTCCACTTTGAAAATACTCTGAAAAATTGTGAAAATGCTTGACTTAATCCATTTAAAGATTGAAACTCTTTAGTATTATGCTAATGTTGATCGAATATTTTTACGAACATTTGATTAAATGTTATGCTTCTTAGGTGACTTCTGTAAGAACCACTCAGTAGGTTATTGTTTTTCCAATGTGCTTCTAGGTTATTTTGGTCGATAACCAATTTCAATTTCGCAATACATATATATACTTATGTAAAATATTTTGAAAAAAACTCTATCGCGGTGAGCTGCATCAGAAAAGCAGGTTTTCAAAAGGTATCCACTTTAAAAAATTTATTCATTAAATTATAATTTTGTTCCAAATCAAAAAACAAAGATTGCGCCCCTTATCGTGTAAACAATATGTATTTCCTCCTCCGGGGGGTCAACCCCCAACCAATTTATATCGAAGAAAATACCATCCAAGATATTATACGTAACTACATACATACAAAGTTTCAAACCTGTGGCCCCAAAATTGTACCTTCTATTGTGTGAACAAGATTTATTTCCTCTCCTGGGGGGTCAACCTCCCCAAGAAATTCCTACCAAAACCAATCCTATCCAATATATCATACGAAACTATCTACTCACGAACTTTCAATCATATTGCTCCGAAATTACGCCCTTTATCATGTAAACCTTATTTATTTCTTCCCCCAGGGGGTCATCCCCCCAACCAATTCGAACCAAAACCAATCCTATCCAGGATATCTTTCGAAAATATACACTTACAAACTTTCAACCCTATTACTCCAAAACTGCGAGCTTAATCGTGTAAACAGAATTTATTTCCTCCCCCAGGCGGTCAACCCTCCATTCAATTCAAACCTAAACCAATACCATCCAAGATATCAGACGAAACTAACTATTTACACACTTTCAACCCTATTGCTTCAAAATTGCGCCCTTTATCGTGTGAACAAGATTTATTTCTTTCCCCAGGGGGTCAACCCCCCCCAACCAATTCAAACCAAAAACAATGCCATCCAAGATATCATACAAAACTACCTATTTACAAACTCCCAACCCTATTGCTACAAAGTTGGGCTATTTATCCTGTAAACAAGATTTATCCCCCCCCCCCAGGGGAAATTAATTTATATATATATATATATATATATATATATATATATATATATATATATATATATATATATATATATATATATAAATATATATATATATATATATATATATATATATATATATATATATACAGCACTAATAAAACATAAAAACAATGAGAATCATAGTTTCAACTTTGATAGCACAAAAATTTTAGAAATAGAAAAAGATCAAAAACGCAGAGAAATTTAAGAAATGTTACATATTCAAAGAAATTTAAATAAAGTCGTAAATGATAGAACAGATATAAAACATTTAAGTTCAATATACGCAGATTTAATTCTTTAATTTTTCTAAGAAACAACATCAATCAAAACAAAATAATTCAACAAACAAACTCTAACCATAACAACTCATCTTCTCAGACAAAATCTAAACATCTAGAATTTTCAATTTTTCCAAAAAGAAAGTATAGTTTAGAGCATGTGATCTCAGATCAAAATTACAAGTAATGTCTTTTTAAAGACAACAATCAAATATTTTAAACCTATTTTGTACATTACGTGGGTGAAGGTTTCTGTGGTTCCCTTCCCATCTAATATCAACAGACCTATCTATTGATATTGGACTAAATAGCACGTAATTAATAACTGAAGACGGCCACAGCCGTAATTAAAAATTTTTGAAAAAAAGATAAATAGTACCCTATTTTTTGACTTTTCAAAATCAAAATAATTTGAACCTATTTCGAACATTAACTGGGTAGAGGTTTATGTGGTTTCCCTTACCATCTAATAATAACAGATTTGAATGTTAATATTGGACTGAATAGCACGTAATAAATAACAGAGAACGGCCATTGCCGAAAAATTTGGATGAAACATAGTAGTCTTTTTTAACTATTCAAATTTTTTCAAATCAATAAATGTCAAAGAAATTTCAATTTTTCAAAAGTTTTGATAAAGCCACGAATGTCGTGGCGAAACGTCAACTTTTAAATAAAATCGAGTTTTTTGAGATTCACCAAGCCTGTTAATATAATATATATATATATATATATATATATATATATATATATATATATATATATATATATATATATATATATTATGTATACCTATTGAGATATATGAAATTGAGTTTTTGGTGCCAAGCATAATAAAAAGTCATGAAACGAAAAAATATCTTGGTCCTAGGTCCAACTTTGCTAATCGCACCCATTTTAATAAGCAGGTTTTCATAATGAAAACCTGCTAAAAATTGCTAATTACTTATATCTCAAAATTTTCAAAAAAATGAGAGTCTTTTCAGAATTGTTATATATTCCGTTCGAAATTATTCAATTGCAAAGTAGTATAATTAATAAAATAATTCAGTACTTGTAATACCGTTTTGTAAACAAGCCTTTCACACAGGTAATTATTAATTCTAATACACCTATTACATACCTACATCATCTCTATCATGAATGTTTATTTACCAATCATTTGATGATCGATTCCTATACGTAGTAGCTAATTATTCCGAGTTGCACAATCTTTTCGAAATAATATTAAGATGATTCCGGACAATATACGTTAATTTGGTATGTTACTGAAATTGTTTATCCTTGTCTAAGTTTCTTCATTACATAGCTTGGCCAACTTATTTTACTTGAATACATAAAAATAAAAGGTATGTTTAAGCATTATCGATTTCAATCTACCGACGTGAATTGCGTTAGTAAATGGAAGAATCAGGTGTTGAAAAAATTTGCATAATCATTGAAGAATGTTTAGATGTTTCTACCTTCCAGATTTTGAACAATCGCAAAGGCAGTTGTCTAATGTTGTTCTGTGCAATTATTATGAAATATTGAGCAGCAGTCTATTTATTTGTTTATGTTAGACTGAACATATAATTCTCAAATGAAGTTGTGATGGATGAGTTATTAAAATCAGATCTTCATTTGAGATGTTTCAGTTATCTTTCCATTGCAGAATTGGCATATTCATAGAAATGTTTCGGGAATATTGAACTTGATATTGAAGAATATTGAATATGCATTCTTATAATATGTAATTATAAAATAATTCTTGTAATATGTACAAAAGTATTATTGGAAAAAAACTCAATCGAAGCGAACTGCATTAGAAAAGCAGGTTTTCAAAAGGTATCCAGTTTGAAAAATCTATTAATTCTATTATGATTTTTGTTCCAAATCCAAAAATCCAAATTTGCGCCCTCTATTGTGTAAACGATATTTATTTCCTCCTCCGGGGGTCAACCCCTAACTAATTTTTATCAAAATAAATACCATCCAAGATATCATACGAAACTACCTGTTTACAAAGTTTCAACCCTATGGTCCCAAAATTGCGCCTTCTATCGATTTATTTCCTCTCCTGGGGGGTCAGCACCTCAAGAAATTCGTACCAAAACCAATCCCGTCTAATATATCATACGAAACTACCTACTGACCCTAGGGGGTCAACCCCCAAACCAATTTGAATCAAAACCAATCCCATCTAAGCTATATTTCGAAAATACCTACTTACAAACCTTCAACCCTATTACTCGAAAATTACGCCGTTTAACGTGTAAACAAGATTTATTTCCCCCAAAGAGGGTCAACCCCTCAAACAATATATATATATATATATATATATATATATATATATATATATATATATATATATATATATATATATATATATATATATATATATGTGAAGAGTACACGGGAATAATGATCAGGGTCCAATTTTGGTCGAAACTAAACTGTTAGTACCATCTGGTAAAGTTTTACAAGAGGTTTCGTTTGGTCGTTACCGATTTATAAAATAATACTCAGAGTCCAAGTTATAAACGTTTCAAAATTCACTGGTTTACGCAAAAACGATCATAGTCCACGCGCAACTTCACAAAAATGATCAGAGTCCAACCACCTATTCAGATGCTTTAGATGTACATGCTGAGATACCGGAAGATTGGAGAGCTGTTATAAGGAAGAGTCGAATCAAACCCAGTCTATTTAGTGTAATCGACTGTCAGCAAGAAATATTTGAAAACTGTAGTAAGTTTCTTCAATCTCTGTATAAGAAAACTTGTGCGATTGGAACCCGACCTGCTTTGTCTTTGAAAGTGACCAAGGATAAACCACAAATGCTGCTTCACCGAGAAACTTACAATGGCATGTTTCAAATAACCAGTCTAAAAATGATTTCAAGAAACACATCAAAATCAAAGAAGAAACAGATACCATCAGAAACTATACTGAAAGCACTTTATGCTGGACCATTTGATCTAAAACCCGAAAAAATTGCAGATTTGCAACACCTCAAACGATTTTGCGAACACAAGAGTTTTATTCAAAACTCCTATTGTTTTCAAACAATAATTCTGACGAGATGGAAAATTATGAAGAAGAAAAGATCCCAATTAGTGCAATTGCTACCTAATCATTTTTTTCTTTCTGAAAATATCAACCAAAATATTGTATGTTATATAATAAAATAAATGAAATAGAATCATTTAAACATTACTTTGGTGTTTGCTATTCCATTCAACAAAAAACAGAGAGTACAGGACTCTGATCATTTTTCCATACAATATTTTGGCACAATATGAAGAACTATGTTATTTTGGGAATACTACAAATCATATCAACTTAGTTTTTGCTTAATCACATTATAGTCAAATACATAACCCATGAATGTATAAAACCACAGCGTAATTTAAATCTTAAATTTGAAATCCTGCGAATTGTATGTTTTGTGACTCTGATCATTATTCCCGTGTACTCTTCATGTATATATATATATATATATATATATATATATATATATATATATATATATATACATATATATATACATATATATATATATATATATATATATATATATATATATATATATATATATATATATATATATATATATATATATATATATATATATATATATATATATATATATATATATATACTATTCCGTTCGAATAGCATCTAGTCCTGCTTCACTTTTATTAGTGATGCACTTCGTAAAATCAATTTTTTTTTGAATAAAATAAATTATTTTCTGAATTTTATTATGAAAACTATTGAAGCGTGGTTCTTCAAATTTTTAGTGATTATAGTGATGCACTTCGTGAAGTCAATTTTATTTTTGAATAAAATAAATTATTTTCTGAATTTCATTATGAAAACTATTGAAGCGTGGTTCTTCAAATTTTTAGTGATTATAGTGATGCACTTCGTGAAATCAATTTTTTTTTGAATAAAATAAATTATTTTCTGAATTTTATTATGAAAACTATTGAAGCGTGGCTCTTGAAATTTTTAGTGATTATAGTGATGCACTTCGTGAAATCAATTTTTTTTTGAATAAAATAAATTATTTTCTGAATTTTATTATGAAAACTATTGAAGCGTGGTTCTTCAAATTTTTAGTGATTATAGTGATGCACTTTGTGAAATCAATTTTTTTTTGAATAAAATAAATTATTTTCTGAATTTTATTATAACTATTGAAGCGTGGTTCTTCAAATTTTTAGTGATTATAGTGATGCACTTCGTGAAATCAATTTTTTTTCGAATAAAATAAATTATTTTCTGAATTTTATTATGAAAACTATTGAAGCGTGGTTCTTCAAATTTTTAGTGATTATAGTGATGCACTTCGTGAAGTCAATTTTATTTTTGAATAAAATAAATTATTTTCTGAATTTCATTATGAAAACTATTGAAGCGTGGTTCTTCAAATTTTTAGTGATTTTAGTGATGCACTTCGTGAAATCAATTTTTTTTTGAATAAAATAAATTATTTTCTGAATTTTATTATGAAAACTATTGAAGCGTGGTTCTTCAAATTTTTAGTGATTATAGTGATGCACTTCGTGAAATCAATTTTTTTTTGAATAAAATAAATTATTTTCTGAATTTCATTGTGAAAACAATTGAAGCGTGGTTCTTCAAATTTTTAGTGATTATAGTGATGCACTTCGTGAAATAAATTTTTTTTCGAATAAAATAAATTATTTTCTGAATTTTATTATGAAAACTATTGAAGCGTGGTTCTTCAAATTTTTAGTGATTATAGTGATGCACTTCGTGAAATCAATTTTTTTTGAATAAAATAAATTATTTTCTGAGTTTTATCATGAAAACTATTGAAGCGTGGTTCGCGAATTTTTTTTGAATAAAATAAATTATTTTCTAATTTTTATTTCTGTTTACTATTTAAGCGTGGTTTTTCAAACCATTATTATTATTCTTTTCGAATCGCATCTCTGAAGCGATGCAACTGCTCACGCGTTTTTCTCATATATTTTTTAATAAATACTATTATTAGGCCCCTAGACACGGACGTTGATGTCTTAACACATCAACGTGCATACAAGAACGTGCAACCAATAACGTTAATGTGGATGCAAAAATACACACGTTTTTGAATGCACACTCCGGATAAACGCCGCGTTGATTTTTTCTGAGTCGCTTGAATTTTTGAATGCGCATTCCAACGAACACCTGTACTGTGAACGTGTGGATGCGATTCAACGTTTATAGCGGGCTACACACGGACATTGATGTGTTAATACATCAACGTGCTACCAAAAACGTGCAAGCAGATTGCGTACACACGTTCGAACAAAACCGTAGTTTTGTTCGAAGAAGAATGTTCAGCTCTTGTGACAGTGGCGTGTACTTATGCTCTTGAAAAGAAAAATATAAATAAAAATGAAGATTAACCGCAACCATTGCTTTAAGAATGCACAAACATCGGTGAATTTCAAAAATTCAAGCGATTCAGAAAACATCAACGCGGCGTTCATCCGGAGGGTGCATTCAAAAACGTTGGTATTTTTGAATCCACATTAACGTTATCGGTTGCAAGTTCTTGGATGCACGTTGATGTGTTAAGACATCAACGTCCGTGTGTAGGGACCTATTGATTATACATTCTTGGATGCACGTTGATGTATCAAGACAAAACTAGTTTTGTACTTACGTGCGTATGCAATCACATTTTTGAATGTACGTCGATGTATTAATTCATCGACGTCTGTGTGTAGCCCGCAATTAGGCCCCTAAATACGGGCGTCGATGTCTTAATACATCAACGTGCAACCAATAACGTTAATTTTGAATGCACAACCCGGATGAATGCCGCGTTGATTTTTTCAGGAATAGCTTGAATTTTTGGAAGCGTATTCCAACGAATGCATTCAAGTCTCTACGTGTGGATGAAAATTACCGCAGAGTGTGCGTTTTTAAAGCAGTAGCGGCGGTTAAGTTTATGAAATAATTTGTTACTGCAGTAGGTATTTAAAATAATAAGTTAAATATTTCATGAATTTGTATAATATATAATACTAAATAAATAATTGGTTTGCCAAATTCGACTTCCCAAAATGCAGGCGGCCGAAGGCCGCATTTTGGCAAACTTATGAAGCCGAGATAAGGAGATCGGCCCCGAATCGACCCCCACCCCCCACGTCGATCGCCCACGTCCTTTCCGTAGTGCTTAGGCTACGTCTCGCCTCGATCCGAGACGCCGATCTTCGATATCGAACGTTTAAAGTTTGACGTTTCTCCGAAATTTGCTAAAACCGCTGCATTCCCGACGCTTAAGAACTATTTTCGCGTCACATGGACTCGAATTCACGTGACCGCCTTTGGAGCCGATAGTTGGACGGGTTGAATTCTATCGAGAAGTTTCGGCACGGCGAGTCCCAATGAGGTCGTAGCATCTAGCCGATACCGCACGAAATCGAAATTGACAGCGAGCAGATGGCGCGCCGGTTCGACAGAGGCAGGGACGGGCTCAGCACTCGACGTGTAGCGTACCGTTCGAAAGAGGCAGGGACGGGCTTTGCACTCATCGTGGTTCCGGAAACTATATTTTCATCGATCTATAGTTTTCACGGATCTATTTAATAGGCGGGAGAGCCTCTCACTAGTATATACTAAAACTGTTTGCAGATAGTTTCATCATTATGCCCGACTGCAGAAAAATGTCCCGGGAATTTCTACGGGAATTTGTGGAATTGTACAGGGACCTACCCTGCTTGTGGCAGACAAAATCAAAGTACTATTTAGGCCGAAATAAAAGAAATTAAGCATACAAAATATTGATAGAGAAGCTGCAAATCATTCATCATTCAACCAAATGCTACAAAAAGTACAGTTTTCGCTAAAACCAATAGTCTTCGTGATGGGTTTCGGAGATAAAATGAAAAAGTTTTGATCTCTAAGAGAAGTCTAAGGAGATGAAGTAGTGAATTTTAAATTTTGGTAATTTCTTGCTGTTATTTCTGCAGTTATTGCTAATCTCATCATTGTGTCTTGACGTTTTGTTAATTGAATAACCATGTCCAATAGTTAGGGATAGGTTTTTTCGTCCATCCTTACGTAATTACGAGAGTCCTCTAGTTCTAACCTCCATTTTTCTAACAGGTGAATGTGTGAAAAATTTTATCGTTTTAGAAACCAACCTTTAGACCACATTCGGCGACAATTTTCATTTTCCTTTGTACACGCCATTTCAACCAGAAAATATTCCTTCTGCTCAGACATTTTAGCAGACTGGACAAAACTATACTTTTGTATCTACGTGTGTACGCAATCAGGTTGCACGTTATTGGTTGCGCGTCGATGTATTAAGACATCGACGTCCGTGTGTAGCCCGCCATTGGCGAAAACTGATTTGCATATAGGTTTTTTGTTCGATCGAGACATCTAGTCAGTGAAAAATGGATACTCGGGAAAGTTTCCTGAATATGATGGTCCCTCGTTTCACATCTTCTACATAAACTAACGAAAAAGCCAGATTGTACAAAACAAATATCAGTGTTAATTCATTAAATTATTCGAAAAAAGTAAACCATTCCGCCGATTATATTCTGAAATAACCTCAGCATAAAAACAGCCCATCTGTGAAATAAAATTGAGGAAGTGTTCGCTAATTTACCAGAAACGTTATTGTATTCGGTTACGCTTAAGAAGATGCATTTTCACTTTGAAAATTCCTTTTATTCGAATCGGGTAACAACGAAACCGTACTCGTGTTTAGCAAACGGTTTTTCACAATCATCGTTTGTGAAGCTCTGTTTTTGTGGGATTCGTCTCTTTTTGTAGGTCGTCCGCGGTAACTCAATTGGAAAAATATATTGTTGCGCAATTCTGGCTAGAGTAATATACGTAGGAGACACTTGATGAGTTGCACTTATCGTCTCTATCATTGTTTCCGTCCGTTTCTGGGTCAGCAGTTAATTTGCGAGTAAAGCGACAACTGCAGTTTGATAGAAAATTTCTAATTGTCTCTTTTGTTCCGATCGATAAAGATGCGGTAGTTTTGTGATATGTTAAGTAGAAATACAAACGATGAACAAAAACAAAACTTAAATTTACTACGTTTATTATCAGTAGTATTATCTACTATAAGTACTTCAAAATAATCAGGTCATACATCGATAACTTGTTGCATAATTACAAAGACATGATTTGTAATTATGCAGAAAGTTTGAGATGTATAACCGTATTTATTTTGAAGTACGCATTTTATTTGATACGATTGACTCATTTTTGAACAGTTATTGATAAACGTCAAAATTTGACGGTCCTGTTAGTTTCCGATTGGTAGAGTTACTCTATGTATAATCAGGTATTGTCGGGGGTAATACCACTAGAGCTCAGATTTAGCCGGATATTTTTTCGTCGTTGTTTTCGAATACTTACTTTCATTGGCAATTTGACGAGAGCTGTTCTGACAAAATCACGCGTAGCTCGAGTGATTTTGTCTGAACAGATCGAGTTAAATTGCCAATGAAAGTAAGTATGAGAAAACAACCACAAAAAATATCCTGCTAAATCTGAGCTCGCGTGGTATTTGGTACGACAATTCCATGAATTATTGTTAATGCCAAATCAGTGAAAGGATTGAAAGTAACATTAAATTTTTCGAAATACATGGTTTGCAAAATTTTCGCGGTTGTGTTCCACATTGTTTTCACCACATATTCTTTATAATCTTTCCCATTATGTTTCTTCATATTAAAGCCCCAGTCCATCAATATTCCTGCCACATTTTCCACTGACTGTTCGGTTTCCAAATTGAAGTTTCGTTTTTCACAAAATTCGCTAAATTGATTCCAAATGGAAGAATAACTTTTTTCTGTATTTTCAGGAGTTGATTTTTCGATCTCCCTTATTATTTTTGCCTCGCTAATATTTCCAAATCTCAACATATTTACTGGAATATTAGGTATTTGTTGTAAAATTCTGTTTTCGACATTTACAATTGTCAACCTGATGCAACGCTTGCTAAACGAATAATTGCTAGCGTTGGTAAGGTAACGTAATTTATCCGATATTTTTATCCACTTGCATTTCTGTTCCTTCCTATTTATTCGATAGCAAACTACGATTTTCGTTCTCTCAAATGGGAATTATTTATACAGGAGTGGAATTGTCGAAATTATACAAGGTAACTTAACTGAATTGATCGTTCTGGTTGGTTGAAAATAATACGAAAAAAATAATCACAATTATAATTTGAAAAATATATAAAACTGCGATTGCAATTTTGTTCACTAGACCATCATCGGGCAGATTGAGTTGAGAACTGAATAAACAATTATAGATTTGAGTTCACGGGTGGGGAAGAATTATTGCAGGTACCTAAATAGACAAGAGGAACATATTTCAAGAATGGGTTATCGAGTGGATTTCCCAAATTGGTACAATAAAATGTTCTTATAATAGTTATTTATGTACCAAGTGCGTTATATAGATCCTAACGCCCGATGGGCATTAGGATCTAGCAACGCACGTGGTGCATACAAGATTTCATTTTTCACGAAAAAAATATTTTATGATAATAAAAAATCGATCGGTTCATTGCTCCTATACTTTCCATTTTCCTTCTCATAGTAGGCATGTCATTTGTTGATATTTTGACGTTTGTGCTGCGAATAATTCATTGCCGGAGAAATCCAGAGTCGTATACGACAAGGATTATGAAGTATTTAATCAATGGAAGTTGCGTCATTTCTCCTCGTACAATTAGCGGGCGCTATGATCCACTATGCCCGTTCATAACTCCATAGGGCATAATGAGTGTATTTATAGCAACCGTATCTAAGGTAAAATCAACAAATGATATACAAGTGAAAAATAAAAATCATTATTGTTTGATTGCACTAAATATAATAATAAGTTATAATAAGTTCTTTATTTCCAACAGGTATAAAACCCAATTACAGAAAATAATTAAAGTATAGCTAAATAGAAAAGGAATAAAACCACAGCGCCAGAGACAAAAAGAAAAAACTAATATGAGCAAAAAGAAACAAAACAAAATTAATGCAAAAGTAATATCAACCAGTATCCCGAAAGCTGTCACTAAACCTAATACAAAAAATAAGCTTATTTATTATTTAAATCAGTAGCAAGAACAATAACAAGAGAAAAAAAAATTACATAGTAAAAAATATAATAATTAAATAATTTAAGATGGAACGGAACCACTACTTAGCTTAACTTAATTCAATCCAATTCAATTAGATTCAAATTCAACTTAAGTACATAACTCCTAACAATAGCTGCAAGTGAATCAAATTGAACGTCACATTCACTCGCAACTGAATTGAATGTATGCCCCATGTACCAAATGGGAGATTGAATTAACGAGTTCGTCCTTGGAGTCTCTAGGTGGAATAGTTCCATATTACGGGAAGTTTGCCTCGGAACACGAAATCTCAGAGCAGACATATAGGAGAATATATCAAGTCAATCTGGTCGTTCAGCAAGATATCATTTGCATTATGATTGAGTTTAAAAATTTCCAATGATTCTAAGTGAGTTCCTTCAGTGCGCCTCTCCACCACCTCGCCAAGTATGAATTAATCTTATACTGAAGTACAGCTCTCAGTGCATGTTGACTATTTCAACAGATGCATATGTATTTGCCTCTGTACCATGCTGAGAGATGCTCCTGGGCACACTGTAGTATGGCCGAGATCTCGGAATGAAAAACTGTATAGTATCTACTCCAGGAATCACCCCCAGGTCAGGCGTCTGGAATTTGTTTTCTCGCGGAGGAATTCTGCATTTCCAATTTTGTTGGTTCTTATTATCTTTGGCGAAGGGTGTTATGGGTTGTTATTCAGATAGTAGTTCGGCCGTGATTTGAATGGTGTTATGGGTTGTTATTCAGATAGTAGTTCGGCCGTGATTTGAATGGTGTTATGGGTTGTTATTCAGATAGTAGTTCGGCCGTGATTTGAATGGTGCTATGGGTTGTTATTCAGATAGTAGTTCGGCCGTGATTTGAATGGTGTTATGGGTTGTTATTCAGATAGTAGTTCGGCCGTGATTTGAATGGTGTTATGGGTTGTTATTCAGATAGTAGTTCGGCCGTGATTTGAATGGTGTTATGGGTTGTTATTCAGATAGTAGTTCGGCCGTGATTTGAATGGTGTTATGGGTTGTTATTCAGATAGCAGTTCGGCCGTGATTTGAATTGGGGAACAATAAGAATTATGTCAGTTCGGCCGTGATTTGAATGGTGCTATGGGTTGTTATTCAGATAGTAGTTCGGCCGTGATTTGAATGGTGCTATGGGTTGTTATTCAGATAGTAGTTCGGCCGTGATTTGAATGGTGCTATGGGTTGTTATTCAGATAGTAGTTCGGCCGTGATTTGAATGGTGCTATGGGTTGTTATTCGGATAGTAGTTCGGCCGTGATTTGAATGGTGCTATGGGTTGTTATTCGGATAGTAGTTCGGCCGTGATTTGAATGGTGCTATGGGTTGTTATTCAGATAGTAGTTCGGCCGTGATTTGAATGGTGTTATGGGTTGTTATTCAGATAGTAGTTCGGCCGTGATTTGAATGGTGCTATGGGTTGTTATTCAGATAGTAGTTCGGCCGTGATTTGAATGGTGCTATGGGTTGTTATTCAGATAGTAGTTCGGCCGTGATTTGAATGGTGCTATGGGTTGTTATTCAGATAGTAGTTCGGCCGTGATTTGAATGGTGCTATGGGTTGTTATTCAGATAGTAGTTCGGCCGTGATTTGAATGGTGCTATGGGTTGTTATTCAGATAGTAGTTCGGCCGTGATTTGAATGGTGCTATGGGTTGTTATTCAGATAGTAGTTCGGCCGTGATTTGAATGGTGTTATGGGTTATTATTCAGATAGTAGTTCGGCCGTGATTTGAATGGTGTTATGGGTTGTTATTGAGATAGTAGTTCGGCCGTGATTTGAATTTGGGAACAATAAGAATTATGTCAATTCACACCGAGTCAAGTAAGATGCACCAAAGAGATCTAATAAGATCGAAACAACTGTAAGCAGATCTTGATGATTTGACATTTTCTATAATTCACTAATGCATTGTGAATGCAGATTTCGAGTCAATACATACAACCAGCTCTTTTGGAAGATCGTTTGAAAATTTATAATAATTGAAGAATTTTCCTTGTTCTTTATATATGATATGTTCTTGAATAATTTACACATCAATCTTCGGAAAATGTAGTAGCTTAGATATGATTGCCTTTTGGTGCTATATACTTTATATATATATTTTTTTATTTCCCTGCTTCGACCACAGAGGGTCATTAGCAGATAACACAAAGCACTTTACATTTTGTTGTACAATTGAATGGATTTTAAGTAGTTTATTGTATGTTCGGTGTTGTGGCCTGAAATTTTTTTTAGAGTATGTTCCAGTTTATTGTCCTCTCGTTGTTTTCGATATTTCGGGCACTCTATCAGGATGTGTTTTATAGTTAGCCGGGTTTGACAAGTATCGCATTGTGGTGGTTCTTCATTCTTGAACAGGTAGTCATGGGTTAAACTAGTATGTCCGGTTCTTGGTCTGTTTATTCTGATTTGATCTTTTCTGCAGTGTAACGGAGGGAATGTTTTGTAGGATATGGGTTGAATTTCTTTCAATTGAGTTCTCCGGTTTGTCCACTCATTATTCGAGGCATGTTTTATTTTGATGTTTATTTGAGATATGCGATCATCTATCAATGTTATTGGTATTTCTCTTTATATTTTTGTATATAAAAATATATAAATATATTTAAAAAGTTTATGGTCATTTAATGAAAGTATCCATGTCATTACGAATTCAAATTATCGCTAACTTATCTTTCTCGTTCAAACTTATTCTATAAACGTCGTTGCTTTCACAATTATTATGATTAACTTTTTGCCGACACGCCATCCTTTTGTCTGTGATACGTTAAATAGTGATTTCATATTGAATGGATATAATGTATTGTTAACAGAGAGAACTGTAACACTTAATTAAATCAAATATATTATTGTAATAATGAAACTTCCTCATAGGGTGGAAGATTTCCGTCATAGAGTTATATACATATACTTCGTAATAAGAAGAAGTTGCAGTTAATGATTTGGTGTAGTATATATTTGAATAATGAAATGGTGTGAGACAGTGGCGTCTATGTATGAAATGATGACGAGTTATGTGGGTGAAAATTTGAATATTATGGTACCTAATTCATTCGAATGATTTTTTATTTTTCACTTGTATATTATTTGTTGATTTTACCTTAGATACGGTTGCTATAAATACACTCATTATGCCCTAGGGCGTTATGAGCGGGCATTATGGATCATAACGCTCGCCCATTGATTAAATACTTCATAATCCTTGTCGTATACGACTCTGGATTTGTCCGGCAATGAATTATTCGCAGCTTTGGCTGCATTTTCTATGATTCTTGGGTAAATTAATTTTCATTTCCATTATTTCTATAACACAACACAAAGAAAGCAGCAATGACATTCACTAAATATGATGACAAAAATATTCACAAACGTCAAAATATCAACAAATAACATGCCTACTATGAGAAGGAAAGTGGAAAGTATAGGAGCAATGAACCTATTTTAAAATCGATTTTTCATTATAATAAAATAATTTTTTCGTGAAAAATAAAATCTTGTATGCACCACGCGCGTTACTAGATCCTAACGCCCATCTGGCTGTAGGATCTATATAACGCATTTGGTACATAAATAACTATTAAAAGTGACGTTGAAAAAGGGCCAGCAATATATTTTATTGGGTACTATCTCAATTCCTAGAACAGTTGATGAAATTGACCCATGAAAAGTCTTCGGCTTAAAATAGTATGAACCCAAAATCACGTTCGACATCATTTTCGTTTCAGAGCGATATCACACACACATACTACATCAACAAAATCCATGTCGAACTAGGAGGTGCGAACAACTATTCAGTTGCCAGTGCATTAATGCAACAACGGCAACTTTTTACCAAGTCAATTTTTAATCACCGCCAACTCAAGTTGCTCGGGCGCCGGGAGCCTTATTTTTCATTTCATGAAACTCATGAAACGAAAATTACGTTTTTCCGCAAACGTCAAATACTGACGACTTTTTTAACCTCAGTTCTCAATGTTGAAGTTTCATTTCATAGACGCCCTTTTGTTTTTACTATTTTGTCCGGCCGTGAGCGTACCAAAAAGTACAGTTTTTTGTACGCTCACGGTAATATCAAGAACGTCGGGCGGCGTACAGTTGGGTTCCGAATCCGACATAAAGTAATCCGTACGAAAAATTTCATATATTTTATTAAAACTAGTGATTTCTTGATACTCGGGTACTTACCGAAAACGCACAGTCCTATAATGCGTAGATAAGTGACTTTATTTACAACCATATATGTAATGCTGTCATTACTAACATCATTGAAGGTTGGGAAGTGTCACATTACACACCTCTACTCACCGCCCTCACTTCCCGCCCTCATTTCCCGCCCTAATTTCATCTATTCTAGAAGAATATTATTTTTTTTTTGAAATAACACATTTTTTCGACAAATTTTATAATACCGATTCAATAGCAAACAATAAAAAAAACAATGAACTAAAATACAACAAACTACTTATTGATATTAATCGTTAAATTTGAATTATTGTAAGCATTTATTGAAATATTTAGGCCTGTACCAGCGCTGGACCCAGTTGTCTCTTTGGGCAACAAATTAATTTCATGTTGAATGACAGAGGTATGTGAACTACTTGCAATAGCTACAGAAGACATGGCACATTGGGACAGCATAGTGGCAGTTTTCGTTTGATTCTCTATTGTGCCATCCACATAACCTTCTGCCACAGTACTAGATTTCCATCCTCCCAGCCTTTTTAATTGGAGTACACTTGCACCACTGTTGGCAAGTAACGTAGCGGCGGTTCTTCTGATTGCGTGTCCTGTGAAGCCTTTCCAATTCTCTAAATTCAAAAAAGTAGCAATTTTTTGGGGAAAATTAGCTATTGTATTGTGTCCAATTGGTTGATTTCTTGCTATTTCTCCTCTGAGCTGAACAAAAAATCTATCGATTTCTATGTTTTTTTTCAAATTTATGTAGTCTCGAATGATCTTCACCCATACTGAATCAGTAATCAAAAACGATCTATTTGTATGTGTTTTAGAATCTGGAATCTCAACCGAAATTTTTTCTTCCAAAAAAGCTACATCCAACATTTTCATTTTCACTAATTCGTCCGTCCGACAACCTCCAGATACGCTTATTATTAATGCTACCTAAAACAATAAGAAAAAATAATACAATAAAACCAGTATAGTTGTATTAGCTCAAACACGTTTTTTTTAAATACTTATATAAAGAATCACAAATAACTTACCTTTATCGGTAGAAGATTATTTGGAGCTTTATTTAAAAAATCCTCTATATTCTTCCTCGAAAATACGTTCGATTTCTTGGGCCTAAAGCCCACATTTTGTTGTTTTAGGAAGGCTAGCAGTTTCCCATGTTTGAAAATATCAGTTTTTTCTTCAATTTCTAGCATCGTTCGTATCATACTGTACATTGCCCACAAAGTAGACGGCTTCTTTTGTCTATTATGTTCTCCAAAATATGCCAGGAGTAAACTTTCGGAACCGATATTTTTAACCTTTTTTTCTTCGCACCACTTCCTATATAATGCAATGGCTTTTAGATACCGATGCTTACTTTTCTCTGGCACCAAGCCCTGGACTGCTGCATGAGCAGCCTGTTGTACTTCTGGTGGGGTACAATTCATAAATTCTTCGTCGGAAGACATGTTTTTAAATTTATTATTCGCGAATTTAATATCCGACTTTATTCGACATTTATTGGCTTCATCTGACATTTATTTATATTGGTGACAATTGTATACCCCGTAGTCACGGTAACAATATATCTACTTGATTATTCTGAGAAAACCGCGTTAAATGTAATATTTTAGGTATGTTCAGAACGAAACAGAGATTTATTAATTTTGATCGAAATATGATTGTTGTAAATAAAATAGTATACAAACCTCGGTAGGAAGTTTCATTCCTGTCTCGAGATTATAGTTAACCTCGACGCTTTGCGTCTCGGTTAACTAACTAATCTCACGACAGGAATGAATCACTTCCCACCTCGGTGTGTAATATACTATTTTCTACTCCTTATTCGGTAAGTACTCCATTATCAAGCTGATTTGGGGAAGGTAAGTAAATACTTACCTCCCTCTGGGAAATAATAACTGCATCTACATCCATTATGACAATTTTTAAATTGACACTGACAGAACTTTTGTTTGATTGGGAATCTTATAACAACCATTTCATAACCAGTTGTGTGAAGGGGCACTAGGCTTTTGTAGATCTGTCATACATACAGGTTATTTCAATTGAATTGCTCAAATTATAGAATAAAAAAAATTTTTTTTTAAATTCAAGAGAAGTGGAGTAGAAAAAAATATAATACAAAACTCGGGAGGCAGTATTCTTGACCAGTCTGGGACTATTTTGCCAGCCCTCGCTGACACTCGGGCGTAAACTACGTCCTCGACTGATAAGTATCACTTGCCTCCCTTCTAGTGTAAATAACTATTAAATGTTTCTGACAATAATTTTGTTGAATTGTCAAATTTGTGTTGCCTTGACATCTACAAAACCAGTAAGCAAAGCTAAGTTTTACGTTTCTTCACATCTATCGTTTGAACACCATTTGTGGAAAAAATCGCATGTTTTATACGGTGAATATTATAAATGTTTGTCGTGAGGCCGACAATTTTAGACGAGCCACAAAAAGTGCTTCTCTCCGAATAAAAAATGCGATGTTTTCCGCAAACGGTGTTCAAACGATAGAATTAAGATGATATTTTCAAAAAGGATTAGATGTGAAGAAACGTTAAACTAGATTGCTTTGCTTACTGGTTTTCTAGGTGTCAAGGCAACAAAAATTTGACAATTCAACAAAATAATTGATAGAAACATTTAAAGTCACTTATCTACGCATTATATAGTCCGGGAGCCCACCGTACGAAAGTCTACGTCATAAAACATCCGGATCATTCATGATTTATTTGAAAGGATTTATACCAAAGAATATTAAACCGTTGGTCTGCCTTAGTCACAAAACATCCGCCTGAAATTTAAACACATTATAGATAAATATCAGTTATTTGAAATTGTCTTGGTCTGTCAAGCTTCACCCTGGCGGAAGTGCTCGGCAGACCACCCTAAAGCGGTGATAACAACTGTCAAATTGATCGGTATCAGTCAAGCCAGATCATAGATTGACAAGAAAGAATGTATGATACATTCTCGGAACATTCCATTATCGCTGCTTGTCAGTAAATAAGCTGTTAATCGCGAAAGAGTAAATTTTTTTGTTTTATGTTGACTGTGATTTGTTTTGAAAAAAGCATATAAAGGTTACTCTTTGGATGTGCCTGGCTTACCACCACTAATCAAGTATTTCCATGGCGTGTCGGCAATACATTTGCTATGATGAAGTTATATATTATGCTGCATTGTATTTTTTCTTATTCAGGCGCAAGAATAAATAAAGGAGATGGTTTGACACATGAACATACCACGTACAATAGACCATGAGAAAAATATGCATTTTCTGAAATGAGACAATCAACACTTAAGAATTGGCCTTGTGATTTGTTAATCGTCATGGTGAATGCAAGACGAATCGGAAATTGAATTCGTTTGAACTCAAAGGGCATATCGGTTGGGATCATCGGAATCCTCAGATTGAGAACGTTTTCACCTCTGAATCTTCCTTAAAGTGCGTCATGTGAATAACATTGATCATCAGTTTTCTTATCACCAAAGGCGTTCCATTGCATATGTTTGATTGGTTTAGATTCCGAATCATGATGACTACCGAGCCAACCTCAAGTTGTAAATTGTGTGGTGGTAAACCATGCACATCCAAAGAGTAACCTTCATATTGCTTTTTCAAAACAAATCACAGTCAACATAAAACATAAAAATTCACTCTTTCGCGATTTACAGCTTATATACTGACAAGCAGCGGTAATGGAATGTTCCGAGGATTTATCATACATTCTTTCGTGTCAATCTATGATCTGGAATGACTGAGACCAAAAAATTGGAAAGTACTTGTCACCGCTTTAGGGTGAGCTGCCGAGCACTTCCGCCTGGGTGAAGCTTGGTAGACCAAGACAATTTCAAATAACTGATATTTATCTATAATGTGTTTAAATTTCAGTCGGATGTTTTGTGACGTAGGTGACGTACCAGTTTTTGCCAAATAAATTACGTTCATTAACTATGACCCGCCAGGATGAGCTTAGGCAGACTAACGGTTTAATAATCTTTGGTATATATCCTTTCAAATAAATTATGAAAGAACCGGATGTTTTATGACGTAGACTTTTCGACAGTGGGCTCCCGGACTAATAGGACTGTGCGTTTTCGGTAAGTACCCGAGTATTAAGAAATGACTTGTTGTATTGAAATATTTAAAAAAATTTCTTACAAATTACATTATGTCGACTTTGGAACCCAACTGTACGCCGCCCAACGTTCTTGACATTGACGTCAGAATACAACAGGGTGTACTTTTTTGTACGCTCACGGCCGGACAAAAAAGTAAAAACAAAAGGACGTCTGTGAAATCAAACTTCAACATTCAGAACTGAGGTTAAAAAAGTCGTCATTTTTTGACGTTTGCTGAAAAAAGCAAGTCTAAAATTTAGTCTCGCCACAAAAAGTATCACTTTTACTCCTAATAGAACAATATACTATTTTCTAACGAAATAAACCATGTAGGGTGTAGATAACGATACGCCACTGGTCTGCTCATTAACGACACATCGAAAGTAAACGATGAAAATCATTTGTACCAAATCGTGATGCGTATCATGATATATCATTTCGGCAGTTTAATTTCCCACGAAAATTTATGCAATAAATGAAGAGCTATCGTCGTAAAATCGTGAATAGCCTAACAATCTAATTTACTTTCATTCGGAATGCCATCACGTGGATTCTTACCTTGAATATGGTAATGGCGAGTAGCGGAAATCGGAGAAATGGGTCGATCGAAAAAGTCGGATGGGCGATGTGCCCGTTCATTGTTACGGATTGTTTATAATGGGAAGGTGTGCGCGTCTTAAAATTTCGAAATAACTAAATGGCAGGTTATTTCACCGACTGTGATGTCGATGCCTTTGAAGAAAATTATGAAGATTACAATATATTCTTCCGGGAAATAAATGTTGTATATTATATGCGATGGTATTTAGGAGAGCCATGGAGAGATTCGCTGGGGTCAGGTCATGACTTCGGCAGTAGGAGTGTTAGCTATATAAATATATACAGGGTGTTCCTAAATTGAACGTACAAACGAAAAGGGGAGATTCCTTAAGTAAGTTTAAGAATAAAAAGTCCCATTAACATGGGGTCGCAAACGTTTCGTTTTCGAGATACAGAGTGTTGAAGTTTGAATTTTTTTCAAGTTTTTTTCTCATAGTATCTACAATTTATAAGAAATTCAACTGAAATTTGACATAGATATTACATTTGAGAGTTCTCACCACGTGACATGGCAATTTTGATAGCAGATCTACAGGGTGATATTTTTTCTGGAACACTGTCACCTGTTTTTCTCAAGAACTTTTTTTGGTGAGCAACTGTTAATTTGAAAAAATGTAAAAAGAAGCTTTGTTGTTATACTAAACTTTTCGGTCTCTTGTAGTTTTGTCGTATCTGCTACCGATTTCGAGAATAAAAATTTTGAACGATTCTCTCGAAATCCTCGGAAAAATCCAAATTATCATAAAATAAAGTTAGTAAGCTGTGGTGATTGTATTCAGTATATATATATATATATATACATATATATATATATATATATATATATATATATATATATATATATATATATATATATATATATATATATATATATCTAATATATGAAATTCTCGTGTCACGGTGTTAGAAGTTAAACTCCTCCGAAATGGCTCGACCGATTCTCATGAAATTTTGTGTGCCTATCGGCCAACATGTATTTTTCATCTCTCTAAATATTAAGGGTGGCCCACCCCTTAATTTTTATTTTTTAATTTTTGGACAAAATTTTCTGTTCAATTTTTCTTATGATACAACATTCAAATATACATACAACCCTAAATTTTCACCTCTCTACGATCAACCCCTATTTTTTATTTGTTAAACTCCTCCAAAATGGCTCGACCGATTCTCATGAAATTTTGAGTGCATGTCGGTTAGATTTGAGAATCGGACAAAGTCTATTTTTCATTCCCCTAAATATTGAGGGTGGTCCACCCCTCAATTTTAATTTTTTATTTTTCATATTTTTCATTTTTGTTCTATTTTTTTTATGATACAGCATTCAAAAATACATACAACCCTAAATTTTCACCCCTCTACGATCAACCCCTGTTTTAATTTGTTGATTATAAACTTTAATTTTTCTGGCAAGATTTTTATTTTTATTTTGTTATGACTTAAAATAAAAATTCCATCGCGATTTTCATTTTTTTAATTTCATCTACAGATACACCATAGGATTGCAAGATAGCAATCGAAAATAACAATGGTCGGAATAGGTTCTAATATATTTTTCATACCCCTAAGTGATCAGGGTGGTCCTCTCCAAACATTTTTATAAATTTTTTGGACAAAATTTTTCATTTTTATTTTTTTATGATGTTGCATTAAATTACATACAACTCTAAATTTTCATTCTTCTATCATCAACCCATATTTTTCAATAGCCATTTTATGAATATATATACATATATATATATATATATATATATATATATATATATATATTATATATATATATATATATATATATATATATATTTCAGAGAAGGTTAGCTCGACTGGCAAGTTAAGAAACGAAGAAAGGGAATTGTCGGGTATTGCAGTCAGAAACAAAAGAACTCTGGTAAACTCTTTTTTTCAGTTCAAGCTTTCGAGATATTTTATTTTCTCTTCATCAGGAACACTGGTATAAAGAAAGACAACGAAAAATTACAATCAGTTAAATGCTATAAAACATCAAGTACTTACGAAAAGTGAGGTTGCAAAAGAAGCCGGCAACATTCACATCAACACAACTTTTTACAAAATACATATCAACAAAAGGTGGCTAAGGACAGGACTCAACATTATGAACGATAACTTATTTACATCATGTATAAAAATAGAAACTCGTTGAATCTCTTCAGTTCAAATGAGAACATGTCTGCTAAATAAAAATAAAAACAAATGATGAACTCGAAAATTGAAATTTGACAATACTAAAGAATGACAGTGTTGACATTTGACGTGAAAACCCAACAAGGAGAAATTGTTTCTGACTGCAATACCCGACAAAACTTTCTTCGTTTTATATATATATATATATATATATATATATATATATATATATATATATATATATATACATATATATATATATATATATATATATATATATAATATATATATATATATATATATATATATATATATATATATATATATATATATATATATATATATATTTTTATATATATATATTTATATATATATATATATATTTATATATATATATATATATATATATATATATATATTGGTGGTTTAACAGCCTTCGTCGCTGATTCAAAATTTAAATATGGGAATTTTCACTGGACACTAATATTTCACCAATTGTTTCAATTTTGAAGATGTTGAACAGTGAACTATTGTAAGACCTGTTGAAATGACAAAATTTAAGAGAAATTAGAAAAATAATATGAAATTAATTAATTTTATTTCAATAAATATACACATAAATAAACATACACAATTGCATTAGAAATGCTTCCGAAAAATTAGTAATCTACCTTCCCATGAACATGAAATTATTCGATGTTGCATATATTTTGAATTAGAAAAAATAATTTTGACTTTGTTGATTTTTTCCAAAGATTGTAGATACACTTTTTAAACAAATTTTGATTCAGAGTTAATAATAATAGACACATCCTATGGAAATTTATCAATATTGCCTGAGTTTTTGAATCCTTCATCTGCTCAGTGTTTAGTCCCTTGCTGGCTTGTAGCAGATGAGAATTCCATGGGTAGATTACTGGCTTCATAATACTTTCTTTTTGGACAATAGCAAAAAACTTCCTGAAAATAAAATCACTGTTATAGTCTGTCTTTTATTTTAGCATGAATATATTTTTAGTCAATATTATTAGAAAAACACATACACACAAGGATAATATAACGAATTTCAACCGCAAGCCTCTGTCTTCAAAAATAACGGAGATACCATTCAAAAGTACCCAAAATGGGACATCCTGTACATACATGTCCAGTATCTGTTTTCCAACAATAATCTTACTACCAAGAAGAACCTAATTATAATAAAATTACCTTAACGTTTCCTAGATGCTCTGATAAGTTTGCTAAGAGTCATGATGCCTTCGTGATCTGAAAGCATTCTTCTCACATCATTTTCGCTGAGTTCGCTCAATTTCATCTCGTGAACCATACTTTCCTCAGCTTCCGGTTCCGGCTCTGGTATTGGAGACCTCTTCACAGTAGCAGAGGTCATCACAATCGGAGAAGCAGTTTGATCTTCAGTTACAACATCGTTACTTTCCACTTCTTGAGCTGCGAAGAGCGAAGGAATAGCTGGGGGCCCATAGACCGGCGGAAGAGAAGGAGGTGCTGGAGCCGTGGAAGAAAAACTTCCGAAAGTATTCAATAATAGTCCCAGCAGTGCAGTTTTTGGGTTATTATCGTCCGGTATGTTCGGAAGAAACTGACTGATGAAATTGCCCAGACGACATACCCAGTCCAGGAATCTCTTCAAGGCTATCAAGTTTTCGGTAGTGCAAAGAGAGGAGACGACGTAAATGAGCCTAGCTTTGAGGTCTATGAGATCGAAGACGAGTTGGATCTTACGGCGAACGAAGTCGCCAGTGAGGAATTGGGTTATTAGTTGAACCCCAAGCGACCCTATGGCATTGTCGTCTGGGTTTGGGGCAGGGACTCCGGCGGGTGGGTATTCCTGGGCTGATATGATCACTGTTGTGATTAGGATTAAAGCCAAGGCCCGCTGTAAGATAAAATTATGTCATTAGTTTTGACGAAATCGATATTCAGTCTATTTAGAAGGTTTATGCTTCATGTTATTAAATATTTGGTGAAGAGATCTTGCTTGATAGTTGGTGGTATAATTTGAAATAAATTATTGATCGGTTTATACAGTAGTCAACATTTATGTGTAATTCTTAACTATGGACATGTGCAATCAATTAATATATATATATATATATATATATAATATATATATATATATATATATATATATATATATATATATATATATATATATATATATAGAAAACAGAATTCTTTGTGTTATCGAAACACGTTCGTGGCAATAAAATCAAGTACTAGGACATTTATTTGAAACTAATCATACCTCCTAGCGGAGCTGGTTATACGAGTTCACGAAACATCGAAATTCCTCCATACACCTTGGACGGTGTATGTTAGAAACATTAAGTTGTTTATCACAATCAATGAAAATGATAGACAGTCTGTTTCGCCCTTATTTGGGGCTCATCAGTATCATCCATCCATCGAAAGTGATAACCAACCAAATAGTTCTAACGGCCTTATATTTTCCTTCAAGTGACTATATGGCATATGAATATGACACAGCGCCACCCGTCGGAAACAAATGAACCACATCTTACAGATAGATGAAAACATTTCGGCAACGTGAACTCGTACGTCCTGACACCCAAAGGTGGTTACTATATTCGCTAAGCAAGAGTGAAGTTGCCACATCAAATCGATGTAATGCAACAATTACACACCGCCAGTAACAGCGCGGGTAGCGCTGTGTCATATTTATATGCCATATAGTCACTTGAAGGAAAATATAAGGCCGTTAGAAATATTTGGTCGGTTATCACTTTCGATGGATGGATGATACTGATGAGTCCCAAATAAGGGCGAAACAGACTGTCTATCATTTCCATTGATTGTGATAAACAACTTAATGTTTCTAACATACACCGTCCAAGGTATATGGAGGCATTTCGATGTTTCGTGAACTCGTATAACCAGCTCCGCTAGGAGGTTTGTTTGATTAGTTTCAAATAAATGTCCTAGTACTTGATTATATATATATATATATATATATATATATATATATATATATATATATATATATATATATATATATAGTTATATTATATTAATTGTTCACATGTTTGAGAAATGAAACTCTGATGCCCGATTTCACAAAACTAATTCCTAAAGTTAGGCAGTACTTAAATCGGATTTAGGAATTCCTTAGTGCAATAGGACGATAGGAAATACCTAAGGTTAGTTCTGCCTAGAAACTTAGGAAATGCTTAACCTTGATATAATAAAATTATTATATTTCTATCACTTTTTCTCTTCTTACTATCATTTGTCAAATTTACAGTCCAGTATTAAACAGTGGTACCAATTATATGTACAAAACTTTCGAAATCAAGTTTTTAACAAGATATTTCTTAACTAAGGATTTCTTAGGTTGGTAAAATCCGATTTAGGTAAGTATCGGATTTAGGTATTTCCTATCGTAGGAATTACTTAGTTAGGAACTTCCTTACATCTCGTTGGTGAAATCGGGCATGAGTTCCACATAAAATAAAACAACAACAGTTGCACACCGCCTTTCGCTTACACTACAGCTTCTTCAGGTGCGAATTTTAAACTGTTTGAAATTCGCAACTGAAGAAGCTGTAGGGTCAGAGAAACGCGTTGTGCGACTTTTGTTGTTTTATTATATGTGAAATAACGCTATGCTTTCCATTGGACAATTCATTTAAAGAACACCGATAAACTATTTTTGGCGTATATCTTTGATGATTTGAAAAACTGCAGTTTTATTTAAATAAATCAAGTTACTTCCGTTCATTGATTCTCATGAAATTTTGTGTGCATATCGGGTAGGTCTGAAAATCGGCCAACATCTATTTTTCATCCCCCTAAATGTTAAAGGTAGTCCACCCCTTAATTCTATTTTTCTAATTTTCAGACAACATTTTATGTTCTATTTCTTTATGATACAGCATTAAAAAATACATACAACCCTAAATTTTCACTTCTGTACGATCAACCCCTATTTTTTATTTGTTCAATTCCTCCGAAATGGCTCCACTGATTCTCATGAAATTTTGTGTGCATATTGCGTAGATCTGAGAATCGGCCAACATTTATTTTTCATCCCCCTAAATAATAAGGGTAGTCCACCTCTTATTTTATTTTCAATTTTTCAGACAATATTTTCTGTTCTATTTGCTTTTGTGATGCAACATTCAAAAACACATATAACCCTACATTTTCACCCCTCTACGATCAACTCTTACTTTTAATTTGTTATATATTAATATATATTAATTATAAACTTCAATTTTTTTGGCAAGATTTTTATTCTTATTTTGTCATGACTCATAATGAAAAAAATTTATATAACTCTCAATTTTTTAACCTTCTATAATCATCCCCTATTTTTTCATCGCGATTTTCATTTTTTTTATTTCATCCATAGATTCGCAATAGGGTTGCAAGATGGCAATCGAAAATAACAATACTCGGTTTAAGAATAGGTGGTAATATATTTTTCATACCTCTAAGTGGTGAGGGTGGTCAAACATTTTTATGATGTTGCATAAAAAAATACATACAACTCTAAATTTTCACCATTCCATCAACAACCCATATTCTTCAATAGCCATTTTAATAATTTAAACAACGTTTGCCGGGTCAGATAGATTGATAGATGGATAGATAGAAAGATAGATAACTATCTAGATAGTTAGATATATAGTTAGATAGATAGAGATACATCGGCAGATAGATGAATAGATAGAAAGATAGATAGATAAAAATATTTTATAGGCAGAAAAACGTTTGCCGGGTCAGATAGATTGATAGATAGATATGTAGATAGATAGATAGAACGATAGATAAATAACTTTTTAGATAGATAGATAGATAGATAGTTAGATAGATAGAGATACATCGGAAGATAGTAGAATAGATTGAAATATAGATAGATAGATAAAAATAATTTAAATGGCAGAACAACGTTTGCTGGGGTCAGGTAGTAATATATATAATATATATTATATATATATATATATATATATATTATATATATATATATATATATATATATATATATATATATATATATATATATATATATATATATATATATATATACTCATTCGTCTTCTTTCAGAAAAAATGCCATTTAAATTTGAAAACCGACTTTATTATACAGTTAACGTTTCGACAATTTTGTCAATGGTCAGTATAAAAAAAAGTATAATAAGTGAGTAATCTAACGATTTTGTATTTCGTACATGTTTTGATTTCTGCATTGTTTGACAAGAAATCATACTAATTGTTATAAAAGTATGCACTTTCTACATATTCTGAAATTTTATGTTTCAAGGCAACTCTTTCCTCTAAGGAGAACATTACCAATTCTCATTATTACAAAATTAAACTTCAATTAATAAATGATTGGAAATTTTGCAACAAGCATTATATTTCACCGGTACCTAAATGGTTTTTAAATGTGCAAATTTTTCTAACAAGTAATAATAGATTGTATGGAAAGAGTTGAGATATTTCTTAATTTTGTTCATTGGCATTTTGTTTCACAGTAATAGAAGTTTCGATTCTGGTTGACTTGTAATTGATTTTAACTTTCAGTTTCAATGAAGAGTATTATCAACCGGACAAGCAACGACCTTGAGAAGTGCAATTTAAAATTATCGATTTTCGCACATTGAACCGTTTTGAGCATCTAATATCTTTCTTAAGAATATTTATAAAATAAAATTTTTCGTTCGGCCAGTGAGCAATAGGATGAAATTGTTCAATAAAAACAATCTTAAAATTAGTACGAATTTGTGAAGGACTTCTTTCAGTTTTTTGTTTCGAATTTCATATTGAAAATATCATGAAAAGAAAATAGAAAAGTTGAAGTATTTAGGGTTGAATATCAGTAAAGGAATCCTTTATATATGTATATATGTATATATACATATATATATATATATATACATATATTTATATATAGATATATATATATATATATATATATATATATATATATTATTTATATATATATATATATATATATATATATATATATATATAGATTATATATATATATATATATATTTATATATATATATATATATATATATATATATATATATATATATATATATATATATATATATATATATATATATATATATATTTTATATATATATATATTATATATATATATATATATATATTTATATATATATATATATATGTTATATACATATATATATATATATATATATATATATATATATATATATATATATATATATATATACATAAATCGAGGGGGTAGAGGATGGTTTATTCTTGAAATTGCTACACCGATGAATATTTTCAAATGGTTGTTGCTTTACTTAATAAAGTAGACTTTCCTATTATTTATGGAAAACAATTTCAGTTAAATGGTCACCGAGGCTTAAATGGTCACCTAGGCTAGCTTGATAGTAGTCCATCCTTCTCATCCAATTTTGCAATACAATTTTGAATTGTTATGGCTCTATTTGACGAATAGCTCAACAAATGTTTTCGTTCAGTGCTTTAATTGTTTGTGAATCGTTGAAGTAGAAAGGGTTCTTAATATATCACCACTAAAAAATGTCCAACGGTGACAAATCGCAGTAGCGCGGTGGCCAATTAATGTCTTCAAAAAGATTAATAACATTTTTACCAAACTCAGTGTGCAAAAGAACGATAGTTTCACGACTGATGTGACATATTGCTCCATCTTCCTGGTACCAAAGCTCCACCAAGTCGAAATCGTATAATTGTGGCCATAAAAAATCAATCAGTGTGTCTCTGTAGTGCACTCTATTTTCTGTAACGCTGTAACTATTTTTATTTTGAGAGGTAGCCGCGGCGGCCATACAAATGAAATTGTTTCACACAGTATATATATATATATATATATATATATATATATATATATATATATATATATATATATATATATATAAAGTAATATCTGGTAAAGTTTTACAAGAGCTTTCGTTTGGTCGTTACCGGTTTATAAAATAATACTCAGAGTCCAAGTTATAAACGTTTTAAAATTCACTGGTTTACGCAAAAACGATCATAGTCCACGCGCAACTTCGCAAAAATGATCAGAGTCCAACCACCTATTCAGATGCTTTAGATGTACATGCTGAGATACCGGAAGATTGGAGAGCTGTTATAAGGAACAGTCGAGTCAAACCCAGTCCATTTAGTGTAATCGACTGTCAGCAAGAAATGTTTAAAAACTGGAGTAAGTTTCTTCAACCTCTATTTAAGAAAACTTGTGCGATTGGAACCCGACCTGCTTTGTCTTTGAAAGTGACCAAGGATAAACCACAAATGCTGCTCACCGAGAAACTTACAATGGCATGTTTCAAATAACCAGTCTAAAAATTACTTCGAGAAACACATCAAAATCAAAGAAGAAACAGATACCATCAGAAACTATACTGAAAGCACTTTATGCTGGACCATTTTATCTAAAACCCGAAAAAATTGCAGATTTGCAACACCTCAAACGATTTTGCGAACCACCTGCACAAGAGTTTTATTCAAAACTCCTATTGTTTTCAAACAATAATTCTGACGAGATGGAAAGTTATGAAGAAAAGATCCCAATTAGTGCAATTGCTACCTAATCATTTTTTTCTTTCTGAAAATATCAACTAAAATATTGTATGCTATATAATAAAATAAATAAAAAAGAATCATTTAAACATTATTTTGGTTTTTGCTATTCCATTCAATAATGAACAGAGAGTACAGGACTCTGATTATTTTTCCATACAATGTTTTGGTACAATATGAATTATTTTATTTTGGAAATACTACAAATCATATCAACTTAGTTTTCGCTTAACAACTTTATAGTCAAATACATAACACATGAATGTATAAAACCACACTTTAAGCGTAATTTTAATGTAAGTTTTGAGTCTGTGAATCTTAAATTTGAAATCTTGCGAATTGTATGTTTTGTGACTCTGATCATTATTCCCCTGTACCCTTCATATATATTTACACATATATATATATATATATATAAATATATATATATATATTTATATATATATATAATATATATATATATATATTTACATATATATATATATTCACATATATATATATATATATGAATATATATATATATATATATATATATATATATATATATATATATATATATATATTTGAAGTTGAAATTTTTCTGTTTCTCTCTGAAAGATTTAACGGAGTTGTAAATTGTTTGACGAAACAATAATAAGCTGTAATAAGCGTAAAAATAGTAAACTGATTACTTATTTGGAAATTGATTGAGTGAATAGAGTTGAAAATATCAATTGAGGGAAGAATATTTCAACAATAATGTCAAAGTACATTGGTTTCATCAAGTGTAAGAAAAAGAGTGAAAACAGTGAGAAGATTAGTTTCAAGGCTTCTCATGAACATGAATATTTGTAGATAACTTCTTCGGAAAATAAACGATACCTATAGAGTGACGCCACAGAAACCATTTGTAGTCAGAGTCGGAAATAAAACCAATCATTTCTTGTCTCTATGTGTATTTGATGGTTCCAACAACTTTATATTCGATAGTTTTGAGTTGTTATGAGAGTTATTGATATTTGATACATTTTGTCTATGTGATGGTTTTAGTTCTTGCTTACCTAATTCATATGCATTTTGATAAAAGTGATTTATATGCAATATTATTGCTTATATATTTTTCCCTTTTTATAATTTTGAGATTCTCTTTTGAATTTGTTTACTACCGGGTCTGTTACTAGTAAAGTACCTTCTAAATGGAGTTTCGTATAATTTTCTTTACTTCCTTTTCGTATTTTTTCTATGCAATACGTGGTTCTTAGTTTTTGAAATAATATTTCACTTTGAACATTTGAATTACATTGAACGTACGTTTTCCGTTGCATCTGATGTTGGTACAGTGTACTGAAACTTATCGTACATAATAAATTAATTAAATTAGTAATATTTTGATGAATTTTATTCTCTACAATATATATATATATATATATATATATATATATATATATATATATATATATATATATATATATATATATATATATATATATAATATATATACAGTGCTTTCATGATGAAAGGAACAAATTCATTAAAAAATTAGGTTTCTATTTCATGTTAAAATCCTCGGACAGGTCGATTAGTATTTTTATTTGGGCAATTTTCGCAATAAAAATTTTGTATACAGGGTGTCTCATTCAAGAGCTATGGCTTTGTCATTAGTTTTTTTAAAGGTAATACCCTGTATATTATTTCACTTTACAATTCTACGATAAATTCTATCACTTTTTTGTGAACATACCATATGCCTCAACTTGATGGATTCCCAGATTATAACGGAGATAGTGGAGCACCTGGAGATTTAAAATGTGGATTAAAAGTACAAAAAAAAATTTAGGTAAACATTGCCATTAAATCTGAAGAATGAAATTTCACATGTACCATCTGAATTCATTCACTGGTGCTGTATAGTCCGCAGTTTTTCACGTTTTTAACGCTCCAGGCACTACACTACTTCATTGTTTAAGAAAATGCAATTACTTGAGAGAGAACGTATTGAATACTTATGATGATTGGTTTTGGAGATAGGGTGCGTTCACAAGAAGAAGTCTGCAATCTATTCAATGAAAATCATCCTGATCGTCCGCCAATTACTAGATCGACAGTCAGCAAAATTGAATCAAAATTCAGGAGATACGGCCACGTTAGAGATTTACCTAAAGGAAGACCACACGAGAGTATCTGAAGAAACAGTGCTGAACGTTCTACTAGAAACCCAAGATAACCCTCATACATCCATTACTACAATTTCCAATAATTTCAATTTATCAGTAGGGTCCGTGCATAAAATACTTAAGGTAAATAAGTATCATCCCTATAAAATTAAGCTGGTACATGAATTATTAGAAGACGATTTTGACCGCAGAGTACAGTTTTGTGAGCAGATTCTTGAAATTCATAATCAACATCTAAATTTCATTACAAACATAATTTTTTCTGATGAAGCCACCTTTACTTTAAATGGCCACGTCAACAGACAAAACTGTAGGTATTGGGCGACCGAGAATCCTCATTGGATGCAAGAATGCCACACACAGCGGCCTCAAAAAATTAATACATGGGCAGCGATTGTTCGAAATCGTATAGTTGGTACCTATTTTTTTGAAGGAACACTAAACGGAGAGGACTACTTGAACTGTCTCCAGTTCGAACTCATTCCGGCTTTAGCTGTTTTGTTTCCTAACCCACAAGATCCTGACATACCTAATAACGAGATATGGTTTCAACAAGATGGGGCACCTCCTCACTATTCAATCGCTGTTCGACAATTTCTTGATGCAACTTTTCCCAACAGATGGATAGGACGGAGAGGTCCGATTGAGTGGCCGCCAAGATCACCGGACATAACCCCATTGGATTTTTTCTTATGGGGTTATTTGAAGTCTAAAGTTTATTTGAATAGACCAAATAATATTGATGATCTAAAAGAGAGAATCAGGCAGGAAATAAGACTTATCAGTCCAGAAGTAAATTGAAAATGTGCAACGGGAAACATTGAATCGACTTCAAAAATGTCTCGAAGTAAACGGACAACAGATTGAACATATGCAAAAATTAAATTAGTAATTACATTTGTGTGTTTTCATATCGTACCTCTCATTACCCACTAACTCCGTTTCTGGCAATCCATCGAGTTGAGGCATATGTTATGTTCACAAAAAGTGATAAGAATTTATCGTAGAATTGTAAAGTGAAATAATATACAGGGTATTACCTTTAAAAAAACTAATGACAAAGCCATAGCTCTTGAATGAGACACCCTGTATACAAAATTTTTATTGCGAAAAATGCCCAAATAAAAATACTAATCGACCTGTCCGAGGATTATAACATGAAATAGAAACCTAATTTTTTAATGAATTTGTTCCTTTCATCATGAAAGCACTGTATATATCTATATATATATATATATCTATATATATATATATATATATATATATATATACATATATATATATATATATATATATATATATATATATATATATATATATATATATATATATAATATATATATATATATATAATATATAAATTTATATATATATATATATATATATATATATATATATATATATATATATATATATATATATATATATAAATATATATATATATATATATATATATATATATATATATATATATATATATATGTATATATATAATTTTTTTTAATAGTTTTGATATTCTTGGTTTTCGGCACAATGAAAACTTCCTGAATAGTTAATAATAGAAGTTGAATATTCGACATAGCCGAATCGGTTATGAAAGTTTCAAATATGTTTGTTGAAAGTACAGATTATTGTTATTGTTGAAAATAAGTTATTATGTGTAATTCTATAAATCCTTTTGTGGATGCGGCGAGGATATATTCACGCTCTAACTTTATTACGAAAGATAGATTCGAGAAAGGCTGAAAATCCAGCCGAAACGTTATCCATGTCTTATTATATGACTTAATACTTATATTGAGTAAGTTTACATTGTGCCCAAAACCAAGAATATCTAAACTTATTTGAAAAATTACAAAACAGAAACAAGGCCAACGAATCGAGAAAAATCAAATGGTTTATATAAATGTATTTATATATATATATATATATATATATATATATATATATATATATATATATATATATATATATATATATATATATATATATATATATATATATATATATATATATATATCGTATATAAACGCCAAACGTTCATAGATAATTTGTTTACGTTTGTCAATTTTGTTATTATTTTTGGAGATACCCCTACCGTCGTCTGTCCCACTAACTCCAAACTTATTCATATGGAGTTTTTTCAACCAAAATTTTTCAAACAGTTTCTTTCATAATAGCCTTGTCACGACAACTCTGAAGTGAAACGCTTACATAAATTATGCCATTTCATTTTATTTGCATAAATAACAAACCATTTAAGTCAATAATAAAAAGTTAAATAATATCGCGTTTTAAAACCTACATGATCTGATATTGCTAATGAAATATAAATAGTGAAAATACCACCAAGGTAAAAACAATTCGATTAAATACTTATATAAATTTTTCCCGGTTTATTTTGTATCCACCAACGTCCTCATTCACCCTTTAGACGAAATGAGCTGAAATTTGTTATCTGTTTTCGATGCAGAACAAAACTATCACAATTTGTGAAAATTCAATCAAAGTTTTCGAATCCTCATACGGGTGGAGAGAAGGTATATAAGTGCAAATTTTTTACTGGCAGTAAAGGATTTTTGAATTAATTATGAACAACATATCCACAATTCTTCCTTCAATACCTTTTTGGAAGGTACATAGAATCCCAAACCCTTTCAAATTGTGTTAGAACAGTGGTTCTTAACCGGTGGTCCGCGGACCACTGGTGGACCCTGGAAGCACTCTAGGTGGTCCGCGAAGCCATCCTTAAAATATTGAATAAGTCATATAATTGAATAAGTCGCGTTGGGTCATTTCAACCCCGTTCACTATGCGCATCTTTTTATTATATGCAATGCAGTGTGCTGGATCTGACGACGTTTGACAATGCTGTCAATTACTTGTATTTGCTCGATTTCGGCATGACAATAATGCATTAAAAGAAGAGTAACTGTTTTCCAAATGACTGGAAACGCCGCAAAGTGTTGAGGTTATGGATGAAATAAGTCTATATTTTGAGGAATATTTTATACAGTGGCAAATGCTCGCGGGAATTTGGCTCCTGCTAAGCTTGATTCCCGCTCTGGTCTTGCTGCATTGATAAAACTAAAAATTCATCTGCAGGATCAACACATGGCGTAAGTCGTCGGCAATCATTGACTGCCAAAAAATCCTACCAGGACGCTTGGAAATTGCGTTGAAAATAGCTATAAAAGTTGTCTTCTACAAAAGCAGTGCAATGAATACCTGCTTTTCAAAAAATTATGCTCTGTTATGAACTCTGAGCACTAAACTCTTCTTTTTCACACAGAGGTGCATTGGCTTTCCCAAGGAAATATTCTTTCAAGGTTGTATGAACTGAGGGAAGAAGAGAAAATATTTGTAACTTTTGAGGAAAACAAAAAATTGCTGAAACAATTCTGTTAGGCCAAATATCAACTAAGCCTTCATTATTCTTTCATTTATTAATTTGTTTATTAGGTCTACTTACTTCTTAATTAATAAATGAATAATACTGCTTAGGTAGCGTAGAGTCATTAGCGGACTAGGTATCTTACACTTTCAAGTACATTCGTATGTTTTTCAGAAATACGAGTATTAACGTATTTTCATAATTTCTATTCAATCTGTCTACCATGTTATCGTCAATTTTCAGAGTTTCCTGTTGAGTAGTTGATCCCTTGCAGCAGTTTACGCAAGTTGGTGGTTCTTATTTTTTCATAAGGAAGTCTCGTGCGTGATGCGTGTATGACCAGTATTATTTAGTTGATTTTTTTGCTTCAATAAATAAATGGAACCTTCATTTTCAAGAGTCGGGAAATTTAAAGTTTCACGGCATTAACAATATATTTGCATATGGATCAACAAGATCAAAAGTGACAATATTTTTGCGTTCGATAATTTATATAAGATAATTGGGGAACACAATGCTAAGGAAGAAGAAGAATTACAAAACAAACATGATTAGGTACATTTAACAAATTTGAAAAGTGAATTCAGTCGTTATTTTCCGTACAGCGAGGACAAAAAGTATTCAGAAACTGGGGTTTCTGAGTTCGTGATGGAATTGAAGAAAAATTGATCGAAATTCAACACGACAAACAAATTGAAATTTTTCGTATTCGAAAGGTAATTTTCTTCCCAAAGATTCAAGATATACCTCATTTTGACTATTTCATCGACATATTTACGTGAGCAGGGGTTCTCGACGCTTTTGATAATGAAAAACAAGCACCGAAATCTTGCCGACATGTGTTTGGCTTTCAGTAGCACTGAACCAAGGATTCAAAAGTTAGTTAAGATTATGCAGTCACAAGACAGAAATTTTGTTAAATGGTCCCTCATTATGAAAAGGTTAAGAACCACTGTGTTAGAGGATTATAAATTTGTGGGTGGATTAAGTTGATGCTAAGAAAGTGCCTTTTGTTGGTTTAAATTTTCTTATCTGACCGCCGCCATTAATATATACTGATTCCCTGTTTTCTCTTGATTTTTAAGGTTCACGAACCTTCACAACTTCTGCTAATTGAAATTTGGTACAAGGATTAGATTGATATTAATAAAGTAGGTACATCATTAGCTGTTCAATTCATACTCACAATCGATCGGTAATCGATGGTTTTCTAACCTTCAAAACAGTCGGGAAGCGCTTCATTACATACTTCATACTTTCCCGGCTAGCAAATCTTACTTTCCCGGCTAGCAAATGTCACTTTACCGGCTAGCTTGTGTCACTTTACCTACTAGCATGGAAATAAATCAGAATTAACTCGATATTCTTTTAATATAAAAGAAAAAAAATATTTGGAATTATAAATATTAATAGTTACATTCGAATTACGATTACTATTGACCGTTGAAGCAAGACCTAGTTGCTTAAAGTTATGAGTTTCAGAATTCGATTATGATGCCGACGTTCTAGGATTTTCAGCATGAGGCAACATATTAGCTATTTTTGATTGTCCATGCAAAGAATTCTCCACATAACCTTCAGCCACGGTACTAAATTTCCACCCCCCTAATCTCTTCAACTGTAGAATGTCTCCACCTGTACTTGCTAATAATGTCGCTGAAGTACGTCTGAAACAATGTCCTGTGAACCCATTATAATTTTCTAGTTTTAAAAATGTTTTTGGGAAAACTTCCGATAGAATTATGCCCAAAAGGCTGTCGTGCAACTTTGCCAAACCTCATTTGTAAGAACAACATTTCACAGTCGATGTTGTTGCGCATATCACAGTATTGTTTCACTACTTTCATCCATTCCGGTTTTGTAATCACAAATGTACGCCAGGAATAGGTTTTGGTTATACTAATCGTTATTGTAATTCGATTTTCTATAATTTCCAAATCATTTATTTCCATTTTTAGAAGTTCATCACACCTTCAAGTTCCGGAAATGCCAATAATCAAAGTAACCTGAAAGAAATTCTGGTGGTGTGGATTCAAATTCGCAGTCAAACATTTTTCGTTAATATTGTCAAAAATTAAATTGTGAATTTTGACCCAAATGTCAGATCGAATCCATGGTTAAATCAACTAACATTTTATGTTTCCTAATTAATAAAAGTAATAATTATTATCAGAACTTGATTATTAATGTGATCGATTGTGAGTAAAATAGTATACAAACCTCGGGGAAAATCATTCCAGCCTCACGTCTGCAGCACACCTCGGTGCTGCGCACCTCGGTATGCTACCTTGCCGTTCGGCTGTAATAGATTACTTCCCCGCTCGGTATGTAATATACTATTACCGCCGCAATTTTGATATTTGGAGGCTTTTCGAGCAATTATAGTCTCTACAGGTTTGAAAATATGTATGTGAATTGAATAAGTGTAAGGGAGGAACTTTTTGTGAGTCTCAATTCCTTTCTTTCGCATTGCACGGTTTTCCACAACTATACCGCAACTCCAAATACTGTAAGAAGTTAGAAAATTCGTACGCTGATGTTAAGAAGGTGTTATTTGGGGGTTTTAAATATGTTCTCTCATTGCAGCAGTTTATTTGTAGAAACTTCTTTCAGGTTTTAAAGCTTTGGATATCTCTTAAGTCTCTCCAAATTGACTTAAAAGGTTAAGAACTTTTGTGTAAGGAAGAACCAAAAAGAAGAGAAGAATATGTCCTTCTTGACAGAGCTCACGTGTTTTTATCATTTTAGTAGTTCTGGGTAACGATTTTCTGTGAAATATACAATTTTTTTTTGCAGGAGACTAATAATTTTTTTTCAGGTTCTATTTTTTAGCACTATTATTTTTGTTTGAATCGTTTCAAAATAGTTGTCTGTTAAATAATTATTTTTAATTTTTGTGCTTGTATTGTGTTTTGTAGAAAATTTCGTTTTCATTTGACAAATATTGTACGCTAAAAATATTCCTTTAAATCAACCTACGAAACGTACAGGTGATGGACATTTCATACACTTCAGTACCATGTTTCCACAAAATCGGCGAGGGCCTTTAGGAATCTGTAAATGAGAATTTCAAAATACGGATTCAAATAGGCTCATATTCATAAACTCCACTGCTGTCAAACTCCTCGTACACTCAAATCATCGCCTCTTCAAATTTCAGTGGAACATTCGCTCAATATAAGTGACTCATAGTCTAGTCAACAAGTGCTTTCTTATTAAACTTTCTTCAACAGTCTCAGAAAAATATGAGCAAGGTATCATTCGATTCGGAATAGAATGAAGACGTTTTTTGAAAAAAATAAAGTTCTGCTCGCAAAAAATTGTGAAAGTTATAAACAATTTACTGAGAGATAAAAGAAGAGGTTTGGTTTTCTGCGAATAACTCAAAAACCTATTGAGATTTTTGATATCTAATAAAAATATTCGAAAAGAAGAGAAAATTTCTTATAAAAAAGTTTGGACTCCCAGAACTGTAGGATCAATATTTATAATTTTCTCAGCCGTCAAATTACTACCGAAAACGGGTAATCTGGCTTACGCAAGTCAAGCCCATTTTGGACACTTCAACAATAAACATCATTTAACCATATTAAATACTAAAATTTAGGTACGAAAAAATTAACGCGCTTATTGGATAGGTAAATAAAAAATTATTTGGTGGCAAATAAGTTATACAATTGTTAATCTTTATTTTTTTTTGACTTGTACATGAAAATTGTAAGTGTTATAAGTATTCAACTATAGGTCTGAAATCTTTTTCCTTCCTTGAAGCTATTTTTGAAAAGCTTCTGAATAGATCATTTTTGAAAAAATTGAAAGAGTTAAACTTGTCAGTTTTTATTAACAATTTATGTAGGTAGTTGAGAAATAAAAAAAAATTTTTTATATAATTTCAAAGAACCGTTTTTATAATAGAAACTAGCTAGGTACATGAAAAACGTTTTTTTGAATTTTCATCTCCTATTGAATGGAAAATTGTTATAAACAAATGCGTTGGTCATGGGAGAATTGAAAAAAAATTATGATTAATTAATTTTTTTTATTTTGCAACTACGAAAATTATTAATAAAACACTGAAAAATAAATTTTTTCAAAACTAACTACAAGAAAGAGAAAAAATCTCAGATTTACAGTTTAACAGTTATCACACCTTTAAAGTTCTTGTTCAAGCAGCAAAAAATTATTGATTAGCTATTGTATAACTAATTGAAAAATCATGATGAAAATTTTTTGCCACCGAATTATTATTCATTCAACTATCCAGTTAGTGCCTGAATTTTTTCATTTCTTAATTTTCGTATTTAGTATGGTTAAATAATGTTTATTATTTAGATTAGTCATTTTCGGCCGTATTTTTACCCCTCTCAGAAAATTATAATTATTGTTCCTACAGTTCTGGTAGTAGAAACTTTCTTTCAGAAAATTTCCCCCTCTTTTTGTATCTGTTTCAGAATATTGAAAAATAAAGATATATGCAAAAAACCAAACTACTCTTTTTTTCTTTCAGTATATTGTTTATAACTTTAACAATTTTTGCGAGTGGAACTTTATTTTTCTCATAAATATCTACATTCTATTTCGAATCGAATGACACCTTGCTCATATTTTTCCGAGACTGGTGAAAAAGTTGAACAAAAAAGCACTTATTGACTAGACATATTTTTTAGTACATTACAATAAGGAACGAGCTGGCAAAAATGTGAAATTCTATAAAAGTAAAAAAAACTATAAAAGTTACGACTTGGCAATATTGTAAAATTCTATAAAAGAGAAGAAATTTCTCTCTTTTAAAATATATGTTTGTACCGAATTTGAACTATATACTGATGTGAAAGCCATATAGTGATTATTAAAATTGAAAACCGGAAAAAAAAACATTTTAGTTTTAAGAGAGCTTTCGTTTAGTGGATAAATTTTACAACATAATTATAATAATATAATAATATGGTTTTTATTGGTACCACTTATTTCATTGGTACCACTTATATATCTTATTGAATATCATAAATGTACGAAACTTGAATTTTAACATTTTGCCAAAAATGTTAGATGAAGAAATTTTTTGTCTAGCTCCAATTCTGCTTTCTATGGATACTAAAAATCTGTGAAATTATCTTCTACATATTGCATGAACTTAAAAATGAATAAAAAAGTTCAATGTTCAATTGAGAAACCAGAAAATTTTATTTCAAAGTTGCGGTGTCCATGTTTCTTCCTACTGAAATTCGAATTAAGTTGGAGTGGCGATTCCAATCTACATTGAATGTAAAAGAAGAGTGTCATTTATGAATAGGCCCTTAATTTGTGTATGTTGCCTTTCAAGCGTGAGTCTAAAAGTAAAGCGTAGCTGACGCAGCATGTTAAAACTTATCGATTTGTGTACTAGAAGCGGGTGAAGATCAGTTGGCAGTTGGCATATAAGCATAAGCAGATGAAATTGCAATTTGAAGCGTTATGCAGAATTTATATATGATTCACTGATCATATTGTTGTTATTAATAGAGACGAGGAATATATTTTGGTATTTTGTGAGGCAGAAAACTTTTTGCATAAACTTTTCAAATATTTGAAAATATTTTTCAATTTTACTGTTTCATCTCCGCGAAGTGCAGTGTGATTGAGGAAAAGAGTTGAAACCCACAAAAGATCGTGTTTCAACATCAACTTAATACGTACACTACCAAATTTCAACCCTCAAGATCAGCGTTTCCTAACTTTTTTAAGCCAGTGGCTTGTTAATGCAATTATCATGTATCTCCTAAATAAATTTTAAAAAACAGGAATAAATTGCGCACCATTTCATTCAGTACTACACATTTGGTATTAGTTGGTACTGGTAGGTGTGGATGGTGACCGATGCGCTGCGACCTTATTAGATCTATTGTGCCCCATCTTCTTTTGCTTCTCGATGTGTTCTCGTTTACAGCAACCCCTCAAGTCTCAATACCTTCAGAAATTTGGAGATTTTGAGGGGGCCTATCCGTTGTATTCATTTACAGTCAGTTGGTATAATCCCAGTGTGTTCAGTCTTTCATGGTGTACAGCATTGCACTCCATCAGTATATGGTGGGGTGTTTCGGGACGTTCCTTGCAGAATCTGCAGGTGCTGTACCCCCCTAAGCCTAGCTTCGTTAGGTGTTCTTTGAGTCTGCAATTCCCCGTTAGAAAACCCGTGATCGTCTTTAGACTAGTTTTGCGGTTAATCAGTATCTTCGATCTTGCTCGGTTGAACTTGCCGAGGAGATCTTTGGCCTGCCTCAGCCCTGGAAGTCTTTGCCAGTATGTTGCTCTCATTGCTTCTTCAGCTTTATTGAGTTCTTCTTGGAAGTAAGATTTTCCAAGTCCGCAGAAAGGTTCTGGCCCGATTAGTAGCGTTGGTGCACCTTTTCGTGCCAGGGTGTCTGCTTGTTCATTACCCTTCACTCCGGCGTGCCCCAGCGTCCAAAGGAGGATCACTTTGTTGTTCCTGCCTAGATCGTTAAGTTTGTCTAGGCATTCACAAACCTTCTTCGAGTTGATGTTAGAAGAGTTCAAAGTGTTGACTGGCTATCGGAGAGGATCGCAATTTACTTGTTCCGGTATTTCCGGAAGTTGAACTGAATGCACCTCTCTATGGCGTGAATTTCCGTTTGAAAAATACTGGGGAACTGGCCTATGGGTTCTGAGTACTTGGTACTACACATACAAAAATAACTTTTTTTTAATAAAAAATACGTACTTTGTTTTCATTATTATAAATCCATTAGCATACGATTCTTAGTATGAAGCTTGTTGTTGCTTTTTTGAAAATCAATTTGTGATATTCGGGTTGACGGTACTTAAGTATTCTCAAATAGGACTCTACTTGTAGTCTGTTTCTGTATTTGTCTTAGTATTTACAAGAGCAGGAAAGGCCCTTTTCACAGAGGTATGTGTTTAAGAAGAGCAGTAAATATTTCAGTTCTTCTTCTGATATTTCCTCATAATCTTTCTTTAGATTCACCCAAAAACTTAATGGAGAGTTACATCTTTGTTGAGAAGGTCTGACATCTAGTTTTTTTTTGTCGGGTACTAGATAATAATCCCGAAACCTTGATCCAGCAGAGTAAAGGATTCCAAAAACTCTGACAGTGTAAAAAACTGGTTAAAGTTTTCTGAATTGTACGATTTGTTCAAAGGTCATACATTTTTAGCATCGATTCAATTTTGTCGCCAGCTTCAAAAATGTTGCTATCTCCCGCTATTCATTTATTATTGTTAAATAGTCCAGAGATGCATCGCGGACTCCCAGGGGTCCGCGGATCACAGGTTAAGAAACACTGCTCTAGATCAACCTGCAGAAGCTGTACGGTAAAAATGTCGACGGTTAGAAAAATTTACCCCAATTTTGATAATATCATTTTGCCTTAAAAACAATCCCGGAATCCAAATAGTACTCATTTAAGGCCCTATAACTCCTCAGGGATGCAACTTGGTATAGAGGTAAATTGCCCTCAATCGTCCTCTTATGGGGATACGCTTTATATAGATATATATATATATATATATATATATATATATATATATATATATATAACTTTTTGATAATTATTAGCAATAATAGGCTTGGTGAATCTCAAAAAACTCGATTTTATTAAAAAGTTAACGTTTCGCCACGACATTCGTGGCTTTTTTTTAAAAAGCTACCATTTCATCAAGCCTGTTATTGCTAATAATTATCAAAAAGTTAAAAATAGTTCACAGGCAACAACAATTCAAATAAATAATAATAATAATATATATATATATATATATATATATATATATATATATATCAGAGATCAAAAAAATTTCATAAAATGGTGGTCCAGGAGGTCTAAAATTAAAAAGAAAACTACTCCTGCAGCTTCTGACTGTTGACTTTGATACGCTGTAATAGTCTATCATATTCGGGGAAATACGAATAATAAACCAGCCAAGTGCGAGTCGGAGTTGTGCACGAAGAGTTCCCTACTATTAACTATGCCCCCTCGAATATTTATTTTTTTTAAATTTTATTATTTATTAGAGTATTAAAGTAAAAATACAACTGAGTATTTTGTGAATATTTCGAGTGCCTACCTGTTGCCATTATTGATATCGAGCAAAAATAGGCAAAAATAGGCAAAAATTGAGTTTTTTGTATGGATGCCCCCTTAAATATTTATTTTACTCTACTTTTATTATTTATTATTAAAGTAAAAATACAACTGAATATTTTGTGAATATTTCGAGTGCCTACCTGTTGCCATTATTGATATCGAGCAAAAATAGGCAAAAATAGGCAAAAATTGAGTTTTTTGTATGGATGCCCCCTTAAATATTTATTTTACTCTACTTTTATTATTTATTATTAAAGTAAAAATACAACTGAATATTTTGTGAATATTTCGAGTGCCTACCTGTTGCCATTATTGATATCGAGCAAAAATAGGCAAAAAATTGGGTTTTTTGTGAGGGAGCCCCCCTTAAATATTTATTTTGTTTTTTGTTAGAGCGGCAACAGATATACATAACTTTTGAAAATTTCAACTGTCTAGCTATCGCGGTTCTTGAGATACAGCCTGGTGACAGACAGACGGACAGCGAAGTCTTAGTAATAGGGTTCCGTTTTCACCCTTTGGGTACGGAACCCTAAAAAACACAATAGGAACTATTTTACTGTGCTCACTTTTCTGAAAATCCACTAAATCCTTCTGAATTATCTCTATGTTTTTAACAATCCTTTCACAATGAATATATTTCAAGAATAAAATCACATAAATTCGATATATATATTCACAAACATAAATTAAACTTAAGATTTACAACATGGGAGGTTGAATCATACTCCAATAAGTAGACAAGTTCAAGCGCCTTAATGGATAGAAAGAAACTTCAGAACTGAGAAATAGGCAGCGAGATCCAATGAAAAAAATTTACTGCGCTATAAAGTCAAAACTTATAGTTCTTAAGCAAGAATTTATTAGGAAATTTTAGGACATTATTAATAAAGTTTCTTGGAATTTACTTATAAAGCTCACAATATGAAATTTGTTTCAGGGATCGATTGACCGGAATAAATTTTCGAACTTTTCATACTGAAAGAATTGAAATTATGCTAAATTATTCACTTGTACCGAAGTTCTCTAATACGGTTTTGAATCCAATATATATATATATATATTATATATAATTATTTATTCGAATTGTTGTTGCCTGTGAACTATTTCTAATCTCTTGAAAATTATTAGCAATAACAGGCTTGTTGAATCTTAAAAAACTCGATTTTATTAAAAAGTTGACGTTTCGCCACGACATTCGTGGCTTTATCAAAAGTTTTGATAAAGCCACGAATGTGTGGCGAAACGTAAATTTTTTAATAAAATCGAGTTTTTTAAGATTCAACAAGCCTGTTATTGCTAATAATTTTCAAAAGATTATACATATATATATATATATATATATATATATATATATATACACACTGACGTAGATAGCTTTTTGCGGTGGGGGGGATATAACTTTGTGTTAAATTCCATAAGTTTTTCGTCTAAAGTTTTATTTGTGTTGATAAAAATAATCTTACTTGTAGCACAAAATAAGCAGAAAAAATTTTTTTTGGCTTAACATCGCCTTGACGAATTAAATATTTCTTCCACACTTTCAACCAACGAGAACAGCAGGTGTGGCAGTAAAAAACTTTTTGATAAAACTTGTCAGTTTTGATGAATTTATCAGCTGCTTTATCAACTTCGTATAAATCATGCTCGAAAAACACCGAAAATCTTTTTAATATATTTAGTCTAGTCAAGGAGGCCTCAGTAGCCCCGCAGTGAGGTGTATCGCTTGTAAACAGAGGATTGTGGGTTCGAGTCGCAAGCAAAAATTGTTTTGCTCGTTCAAAAAACATATAAAAATAAATAAAATTCAAGATTTTCAAAATCTGTTTCATTTTATATTCAATTTCATGTGATATCCTATGAATTTTTGCACCAAGTTGGGAAATAATAATAATCTATTGGGTATCTAATTTCTTTATCAATTTTTTCAATCCATTGCTCGTAACTGGTACATTCGAGTACTCTTCATTAAATAAATGAATTACATACTTGTATGAAATAGCTCCAATACCATAGCACAATATAATTTCTTTATTGAAGAATTAGCATAGTTGAAAAAAAATGACCCATTGAAAATTATTTAGCGAAGTAGACAGCTACCTAGGAATATCGCAAAAGTCACTCACTAGATTATTATTATTTCCGAAGTTAGTGCATAATGTCATAAGGTTTTACATAAAATTGAATATAATATGATGCAGGTTTTGAAAAACTTGAATTTCATTTCGTTTTATGGGGTTTATGAACAAGCAAAACTTGTTATCAAGAATAGCATTTCTCCCTAAAATTGAGGATAAGAAAAGATTTTCATCTTGGGCACCTCATTCTCATTATATATATAGATATATAGATACATAATAATAATAATATATACAGGGTGTACCAATCTTACGACAAACTTCGGTATATGGGTTATTTTAAGAGATATCAAGAAAGGTTATCAATAAAAATGGTAGATGTCTTTAAGGTCCATATTTTGAAATTATCTCGAATTATACAGAGTGTTGCATAACTCCGTTACAAACTAAACATATGGTTTTTTAAATGAGAACCCCTGTATATTATTCCGAATTCGGATTACTCACATTTTTTAGAAGCTTTTGATGTAAGGTTTTGCCATGTTATACAGAGTACTTCAAAAGATATGGACACGTTTACATGAAAATCGTAGGTAAATCAACGCTCTGTAGCTCATTGTGCGTTGAAGAAAAAAATTTTATTTTGCCTAACAGAGTTTTGTAATATGATGAAATGTGTCCGTATTATATTAAATTTTGTATACAGGGTGGATATAGGGGATATATATATATTATATATTTATATATATATATATATATATATATATATATATATATATATATATATATATATATATATATATATATATATATATATATATATATATATATATATATATATATATATATATTATATATATATATATATATATATATATATATATATATATATATATATATATATATATATATATATATATATATATATATATATATATATATATATAGATTATATATATATATATATATATATATATTGAGATGGGTCAAAAAAACGACCATTATTATTTGTAAGATACTGTGAAAATATAATTATTCATGATGACAGTTTGAGCCCTTAATATTAATATTAATTTTTTTACTGAAAAACTCGTAAATCGTCAATCTGAAAAACTCAATCGATGTAGGTATATTCTTGAAGAAAATTTTATTCCCTACAAAAAAGCTTTCTCAGTAAATTAATTTAAAACAATCTGTTTCCTTGTAACCGTGCCTTTGATTTGTTTTTCAATTTTTTGTTGATTTTGCATTTTTGTAACCGTAGCACGGTTACAAGGAAACGGTTAGTTTTACGTCAATTTACAAGGAGAGCTTTCTTGTAGGACATTTAATTTCCTTCATGAATATACCACCAAATTTTTGAGATTGAGGATTTATGAATTTTAGGTAAAAAATGCGATTACTGTTAGAAAACCGAGAATCGTAACATGAATGATATTTTCACTGTATCGTTGAAAAAAATTGTGGTTTTTTGAGTCAGTCTAAGATTTATATATATATATATATATATATATATATATATATATATATATATATATATATATATATATATATAAATAAATGTAAGAATGTAAGATTCTTATAAAATATTCTACAATGGAATATAAAATGTTTCATAGATTTTAAAAATACTTTGAAATCTTATTATATTTTGGCGATTATGACATTGAAAAATTCACGAATATCATGACGAAACGTTAGCTGATTAATATAATCGGTTTTAACTCGAAAATAACTACGTAACAATACAGCATGGTTTGAGGGAACTTGAATTTGTTTAAAGGTTTTCTGATCAGTCAATTGGTATTGTTCCTAGCCCTGTGGATCTGAATTAAATTTGACAAAACTTTGGCAAATATTCACTGTTACCTTCAGCTAGTTACAGTGATCAATCTTGAAAAAATATGAATTGCTGCTGAATTTTAAATAACAATATTCGATAAGTTGTGACAAACGAGGCAAATGTATCATCCTAAAATGAAACATTGCTATTTGAACCATTCTTAAATCTTTAGAGAGATAAGTACTACTGTGTTAAAATAACTAATGAGATTTTATCATCCCTTGGACTATTCAGCGTTATACATCTTCATTTTAAATAAAAGCATCGAAACTAAGATAAGCAAAGCGAAGCTGAATAGCATTCAGCTTTATTTTAATGCACTTGATTTGCTCAAAGCGTCGTCAGTTTAATTTATAGATATATAACTAAAATTACTTACTGCTATTGTTCTGACAGACATTGTTGCACTTTTGGATTCAAACTAACACTGAGTTATGTGTTAGGAAAAGCATTATTTAATCGTAATATTCGTAAACCAGGAGTAATTAAATTGTGTTTAGGGTAAAAGCTGTTTAGCATAATTTTAAGCAAATTATTGAAGGCTTTCCTTGAAACCCATAGGTTTAAGTACATAACTCATTGCTGAAATCATATACAATTATTCGGAAAATGAAGAGTTAATGGAAGATCTATTCAATGAACTGAAATTCAAGAATAAATATTGGAATTTCCATTATATTTAAATTTTTGGGAATATTTTATTATTATATACTTTTGGTCTTTATTTACATAAGAATACTATTAAAACATTATTCTGTAGTATTTCCTTGTTTCATTGATATTACAATAGAATTATATTTAAGTGTCTAAATCTGCAGAGAAAACTTATTTCAGATAGAAAATAAATACTAAGTTGATTTTTAATCAAGTATCTGAATAAGTTATACATTTGAAAATGAGCAAAGTGCTTATCATCTGGAAATCTTCCTAATTATTAAAAATTCTTATATTTTTTTATAATTCCCAATTCTGTCCTGTATTCTCACCTTGTAAACATGGTCGATCTATATATGGAAAACCATACGCAGGATAATTTTGAAAATTTGACGGTAGGCTAATGTCGATGAAATCAATATGGCTAAAATATTCTCAAGATTATTGAATTTTTGGATTCTATGTAAAATTGTAGACAAATTTCGTTCATTTTGTCCTACGTGTTTTTGACAAATTCAAGTTTTGGAATTGTTTTCAATAGGTACATTCATATGAGAATTCTGCTACGTCCTTCAAAGTTAAATTTCTGTTAGTTGGCTAAGACGGCCTTGAAAAACAAATTCTAAAATAATGTATGATGCTGTCGCTCGCTATCTGAAAATTATTAACAACCACGTCTGGATGATTAAACTATACATACGAAGATTATTTAAACTCATTTTTTAGGGATAATGTGGTAAATTTATATCAAGAACATATGACGTATTTGTCATTCGATATCCACCAAAACAGAAGCTATCAATAGGTGTCGTCATAGTAGAATAGGACCTTCTCAATAAGAAATCTAAACCAAATTAAATAATGAAGGTTTCTTTATAGGCGAAAATATAATTATTCTAGGATCAGCGAACGTCATTATGACAAAAATACCAAAATTTTTCAATAACGCTGACATTTTGGTATAATTCATGAAACACAAAATCTAGAATCTTGTACTATAGTGGTAGTAGTAGTATTTATTAATCAACAAATTACATGAATTTACACTCACAATATAAAAAAGAAAGAAATGAGCGATTAATATAGGTAGTAGGAAAGGTTTGTCTTACCGAGTCTTATCAACTGATATTTTTCTGCGGAAACATAGGCATTGATGATTCACTTAAGTTTTTGGAAAACTTGTCTGTTAAATATCAATATCAAAATTCTTTCCTTTGAATATGATATAATGTAATTTGAGATAATCGGGCAGATAATATAATGCCTATACTTCTAAAATAGTGTCAACAATATCAATAGTACTGAATAATATTCTCAGTATACTACAAAAAAGACATAACAAATATAAATCACATATTAATCCAAAAGTATAAAATTCCCAAACATGCAGGTAATGTAAAAATTGTAAAACATAAAAACTTGAATATGTAAACGTATAAAAAATATAAAATGTTACAATATAAAATACAAAATACAAACTCGTGCCAAATTAAAAGCATTCAATGTGTTAGGTGGGGGTGTCAAAAAACAATATGAAAATTGAAAAATTAATTCAGTGAAATTTGTTCAGAGTAATGTTATATTCTCATCTTTGAGCCACTTGATCACTGAAATCTTGAATAACCTAAACACGTATTGCGTTTTTATATGATCTCGAGCAAGATTAAACAATTTGGGTCCAATATAATATATAATTGATCTGTGTCCAATAACTTTGTTCATTTTCGGTATATCTAGGCTACTCGCTTTTAGTCATGTCCATGTTGACGATTTTTGAACTTATTTCTGTTGTGAAATATGAATATTAATAGTTGCTTAAAGTAAAGATATTTCAAACTCATCAGTTCACAATATTGGAATATTTGTGCCGATGGGAAACGAAAATTTAAATTATAGATAATTTTGAGAAATCGTTTCTATAGTACCATAAGCGGTTGTACAGTACATATATATATATATATATATATAAATATATATATATATATATATATATATATATATATATATATATATATATATATATATATATATATATATATATACAGGGTGATTCACGGTGGATGGCACATAAGACGTTTCTGGTGAACCATACGACGGATCACTTTGAAAATTTAATGGAGGGCATAGTCGGACATTCTCTACCCAAATAAAATATTTTCGGTAATGCGGTGTTGCCACTTCTATTAGAAAGTAGTAGCAACTTTGATTTTTCAAATAGAGCCCCCTATATATAATATTATTTTTAGAATCTCCAACAATTTCCCAATAACTTCTCATGATACTTCCCTATACCTATCTGTTACTGTTTTCCAAATAGAAATTATTTTCATTTTTTTTCTTCGGAAATCAGGACCTATTAAAACGCTGATATCTTTGAGTTAAGAAATAATGTGATATCGAAATTTGGGTCGGAGTTTGGTGATACTTGGGGGCTTCCTACACTTCAGCCTAATTTGCGTTACTTCAATACAGGGTGGTACAAAAATTCAGTTATTTTGTTTGCTTGAAAAAGTGACTGAAAGTTGATTATTTCAAATAGAACGCCCTGTATATTATTGAAAATTCGGAAAGCTGCTGGAATTTGCTTTTTATCTATGTATATCATACCTATACCTAACTAGTCAGGTTTCGGACTTATTAACATTTATTTGTGAAAATGTTCCTTGTACATGGTGTCCTCATTCGGTATTTGGTAAACATGCCATGATCACTATTTGACAGTAACTTTGCAACAATTTACTAATAATATCGATATTTTTGACATCTCAGAAGTTGCGAATACCTTCAAAAACGATGGAACAAAACTATTCAAACGGAGTTCTTATGAATCTGTTTATTATTTTTGGACAGTTTGTAAAATGATGAGCAAAACATGTAAAAAATCAATAAAATGTATCCGAATCTACCACCAATGAGCCTCAAGAAATTTATACGAATTCTGAATAATTTCAATGCGTATGGATAAACTTGAAAAAAGCACCAAGAGACTTGATAGTGGAAATATTGATATAAATAATTATAAAAAAGGAAAACAATATGTTCGAAACCAAAAATAATAAACAAATTCATAAGAACTTCTTTTGAATAGTTTTGTTCAATATAACATAAATGCATTTCGTATCCTCAGTTTTTTTCTACGAGTTGAAAATATTCCGCAAAAATATGATGGAATATCTTCATAAAGAATCAATACAATAACTTTTCACAGGTTTAAATAAAATTTAATGAGTAAACGCGTTTCGTCATAACATTGACTTCATCTCGTACTAAATTATGGTATTACAATACAATCTATTTATACGAAAAATTGAACATAACATAAGGGTTCTTAGAGAAACTAAATAAAAACAAGCAATTCATTCAGAGCTATAGGTAGGTACATTGAACAGATTAAGAAGAGGAGAAGGGTTTACTTCAATCTGGTATTTGGTTCTAAGTAAGGTTTCCGGATTTTTTATATTTATTGTTTAGGGATTCCCAACAGTTGATTTTGTGGAGACTATTTTCTAACTGTAATATATTATAATTATGATTAAAGGTATTGTTTTCTTGAATAAGATGAGACGCATAATTAGAGTCCGTTTTCTGCTTAATATAGCTACGTTGGTGTTCGTGTATTCGAGTTTTGAAATTTCTAATTGTACGTCCTATATAGAATTTTTCACAATCGTTACAGTTGAGTCTATAAACACCCGTTCGTTCATCTCTATGGATTTGTTGTTTTCAATAAATTTTCCAATGCTATTATGTTGGTTTCATATGATACTTTGAAATTTTGTTTATGAAGAAACAATTTCAGGTTTTCGGAAGGTTTGCCCAAGTACGTTAAACTGTTATAGACTCTACTTTTCTCGGATATAAGTGGGTGTATTACTGAAATTGCCATTTTGTATTTTTTCCTCTGCATGATACTGTCAACCATTATTTACTGCCATTTGTTTAATTATATTCAATTCCTTTCGGAAATTAACTTCGGACAACGGAATTTTGAGAATCCTATGAATCAAACTATGATAAGCGGCTAATTTATGTGAAATTTGATGTAGTGAGGTGTTATGAATTGTAATATCTGTATGAGTAGATTTATGAAAATTTGTGTTTGTTAATTTTTTTGGTAATAGTTAAATCTAAGTAAATAAATAGAATTATTCATTTCAATTTCTAGGGAAAATTTAATATGGGATGTATGGAATTAATACAAGTAATGAAATTATCCAATTGTCTATCTGTACCAGTATGGCAAATTAATGAAAATTGAGTCAACTAGTAAATCTAACTTAAGTGTTCAACGTAAGCAATTTCAAGAGTCATCAATATAATGCCATTTATTCACTTTCATTATATGTAACATTCCTTTAAAAATTCGCGTAAGATATACTGAAAGTCCCAGGAAACCGTATCTGTAGATATATTATTCCCCTTAAATTGAGTGTGTAGTTAGAGAGCTTCTACCTATCACTTACACGCTGTAATTGCTACTTACTACCGATTACATCAAACATCGAGGATACACCGACTCATCTAGGCTCTGGAAAGTGCATTAAGATTCTTGTACTATCGATTATATCAGAGATTTCACCGAGATAATGGAATTCCGAAAGCTTTTGCCGAATATTTCAAGTTAATTACCGTTGGAAAATTAGCTAAATCGAATTGTTGAATATTTCAGTAAACGTTCGGTGATTTACAGAGATAATCGTTTTATTTCAACTATTCATTGTCTTCATATGTTACACGCATTAGGAAGCTGTCGAAATTCTCGAACTCTTTATCAATAATCTGTTTAATGTTGATAGAGAGATAAATAATTTTTCGAGGTAACATACATACTCAGTATTTGCATATATCACAAAAATAGATGAAAATTAGATATTTTAACCCAATTTAAATACTAATCATTAACACAGTTTGAGTGAAAATCAAAAAACCTTCTCAAGACATGTCAAAATTGTCGAAAGAAGATATGTACAGGGTGGGCCAATTTCGAGGGTTTTCGCCTTTATCAATTGGTAGACTAAAATATAAGCATAAGAAGTTCGTCAGAGAGAAAATATATAATAATATATATATATATATATATATATAAATATATATATATATATATATATATATATATATATATATATATATATATATATATATAATATATATATATAATTTGGCTCTATTCTTTTAATATCGTCGGTCCATCTTGTTGGTGGGCGACCTCTGTTCCGACAGGCCTCTTGTCGGGAGTGGACACCGCGACAAGAGGCCTTTCGGAACAGAGGTCGTCCACCAACAAGATGGACCGTCGATATTAAAAGAATAGAGCCAAATAGGATGAATGCAGCACAGGATCGAGGCTGTGGATTAGACTACGGGAGGCCTATGTTCAGCAGTGGACGCAGTTGGGCTGAGTGATGATGATGATATATATATATATATATATATATATATATATATATATATATATATATATATATACAGTGCTTTCATGATGAAAGGAACAAATTCATTAAAAAATTAGGTTTCTATTTCATGTTAAAATCCTCGGACAGGTCGATTAGTATTTTTATTTGGGCAATTTTCGCAATAAAAATTTTGTATACAGGGTGTCTCATTCAAGAGGTATGGCTTTGTCATTAGTTTTTTTAAAGGTAATACCCTGTATATTATTTCACTTTACAATTCTACGATAAATTCTTATCACTTTTTGTGAACATACCATATGCCTCAACTTGATGGATTCCCAGATTATAACGGAGATAGTGGAGCACCTGGAGATTTAAAATGTGGATTAAAAGTACAAAAAAAAATTTAGGTAAACATTGTCATTAAATCTGAAGAATGAAATTTCACATGTACCATCTGAATTCATTCACTGGTGCTGTATAGTCCGTAGTTTTCACGTTTTTAACGCTCCAGGCGCTACACTACTTCATTGTTTAAGAAAATGCAATTACTTGAGAGAGAACGTATTGAAGTACTTATGATGATTGGTTTTGGAGATAGGGTGCGTTCACAAGAAGAAGTCTGCAATCTATTCAATGAAAATCATCCTGATCGTCCGCCAATTACTAGATCGACAGTCAGCAAAATTGAATCAAAATTCAGGAGATACGGCCACGTTAGAGATTTACCTAAAGGAAGACCACCGAGAGTATCTGAAGAAACAGTGCTGAACGTTCTACTAGAAACCCAAGATAACTCTCATACATCCATTACTACAATTTCCAATAATTTCAATTTATCAGTAGGGTCCGTGCATAAAATACTTAAGGTAAATAAGTATCATCCCTATAAAATTAAGCTGGTACATGAATTATTAGAAGACGATTTTGACCGCAGAGTACAGTTTTGTGAGCAGATTCTTGAAATTCATAATCAACATCTAAATTTCATTACAAACATAATTTTTTCTGATGAAGCCACCTTTACTTTAAATGACCACGTCAACAGACAAAACTGTAGGTATTGGGCGACCGAGAATCCTCATTGGATGCAAGAATGCCACACACAGCGGCCTCAAAAAATTAATACATGGGCAGCGATTGTTCGAAATCGTATAGTTGGTCCCTATTTTTTTGAAGGAACACTAAACGGAGAGGACTACTTGAACTTTCTCCAGTTCGAACTCATTCCGGCTTTAGCTGTTTTGTTTCCTAACCCACAAGATCCTGACATACCTAATAACGAGATATGGTTTCAACAAGATGGGGCACCTCCTCACTATTCAATCGCTGTTCGACAATTTCTTGATGCAACTTTTCCCAACAGATGGATAGGACGGATAGGTCCGATTGAGTGGCCGCCAAGATCACCGGACATAACCCCATTGGATTTTTTCTTATGGGGTTATTTGAAGTCTAAAGTTTATTTGGATAGACCAAATAATATTGATGATCTAAAAGAGAGAATCAGGCAGGAAATAAGACTTATCAGTCCAGAAGTAATTGAAAATGTGCAACGGGAAACATTGAATCGACTTCAAAAATGTCTCGAAGTAAACGGACAACAGATTGAACATATGTAAAAATTAAATTAGTAATTACATTTGTGTGTTTTCATATCGTACCTCTCATTACCCACTATCTCCGTTTCTGGCAATCCATCGAGTTGAGGCATATGGTATGTTCACAAAAAGTGATAAGAATTTATCGTAGAATTGTAAAGTGAAATAATATACAGGGTATTACTTTTAAAAAAACTAATGACAAAGCCATAGCTCTTGAATGAGACACCCTGTATACAAAATTTTTATTGCGAAAAATGCCCAAATAAAAATACTAATCGACCTGTCCGAGGATTTTAACATGAAATAGAAACCTAATTTTTTAATGAATTTGTTCCTTTCATCATGAAAGCACTGTATATATATATATATATATATATATATATATATATATATATATATATATATATATATATATATATATATATATATATACGTATATATACATATATATATATATATATATATATATATATATATATATATATATATATATATATATATGTATATATATATATATATATATATATATATATATATATATATACGTATATATATATATATATATATATATATATATATATATATATATATATATATATATATATATATATATATATATATATATATATATATATATATAAAAAATTTCGAAGTTCTTGATTGGATTCGAAATTTACAGGCTTTCGATATGAATAAAATTCAATTGTATATTAATTCCTCAAAGTCTCAAAAAGGAAATCGAATATTATAAGTCTATGCATCATCAAATTAGAAACAAGCTGCAATATTTTTCATATAGAGTTTCCAGCTTTAATTTAGATCGTTTTGTTGTTGCCTGTGAACTATTTTTAACTTTTTGATAATTATTAGCAGTAACAGGCTTGGTGAATCTCAAAAAACGTGACTTTATCAAAAGTTTTGATAAAGCCACGAATATCGTGGCGAAACGTCTACTTTTTAATCAAATGAAGTTTTTTGAGATTCACCAAGCCTGTTATTGCTAATAATTATCAAAAGATTATATATATATATATATATATATATATATATATATATATATATATATATATATATATATATATATATATATATATATATATATATATATATATATATATATATATATATATATACAAGGCCGTACCCAGGGGGGGTCAGAGTGGTTTAAACCCCCGTCTCGAAATTTTCCGGAAATTTAAACACATTGTTTTCCTGAATTAAAGAGACTGAAATTTACTCGTCATCTTGTAAGTAGCTGGTCCTTTCACTCGATATTTTGCTATCAGTTATTAAAATATTATATAATCTAATTAATGGTGTTTATGCATTGAACTGGCAACTGGCCTTGATTATGCATCACATTTGTGAAGACAGGGGGCCTATAATAGCCTACTCGCGGTCACCGGTATAGCGCCTGATCTGCTCACAACCAACGTATTCTGTCTTTGATTTTATAAAACACGGGAACTGATTCCTGTTGAATAAGCAAAAACTCAAAGACCGCTACTGAGGTGTTTGTCTGAAACGGCTCACGTACTATCCTCAAAGGGATTTTTTATTGGTACAACGGGATCCGAATATTGCCGAATGCCTAACCCTCGAGTGGTTCATTCTCATGAGATGATCCCATCCATAGGTTGATCATATATATGATCAACATATGCGGAGAATGAATCCAGAAAAAAATTGTGACAGATATTAATAAAGCAAAAGCATTCTCAGTTCTTGTGGATGAAACAGCGGATATCACTGGTCATGAGCAAGTCTCAATTTGAGAAAGGTTTACTAAATCAGAAAGATCTAATTTTTTTATTTGCAAGGAAGATTTTTATGTCTTGTCAAAACTGATGTCATAGTGGGGAAGGGGCCGCCAAAAACAATTCTTTCAACTCTGAAAGACTTGTGACCATTTTTGCAGCTAACCATATTGAAAATATTGTTGCTCACTTTGAAAACATCTGGAGAACAATCGATTTTGAGTTTTCTAAGATTTTCAAAACAGCAGAAGCTTTACTGAGTTATGTTGGTGAAGAAATTTATATACCAAGTCTCGCTCCTCGCCAACGCCATAGAAGTAACTACTCTACTAAAGACCCTCAAACCTATTCTAGATCATCGGTAGCAATCCCGATCCTAGACGATCTTATAGATCAGCTCAAATGCTGATTCAGCGATCACAAAGACCTTCTGGGAACACTTCAGTGCTTTATACTAACCTCAACAACTGAGACAATAGATGTTGAATCTTTGAAACTATATGAAAATATGGTTGATCTGGAGCTAGTATATGGCGAGTAATTGTTGTGGCAATTGTTGTGGGAAAAAAAATGGATCAGGATAAGCCTTCTTGTGCTTCTTCGCCCTAAGCGAATGTAATAGGGAAATTTTTCCTAACATATTCACACTACTGAAAATATTAGCTTCTTTGCCAGTGACCACTGAAACTGCTGAGAGGACATTCTCCACTCTTAGACGATTGAAGACGTACCTGAGAAACGCGTGTGGACAAGACAGACTAAGTGGACAGCCTATCATGTCTGTTCACAGAAGTCATCAAATCTCACGAGACAAATGATCGATGAATTCGCTAGAAAGAAGAACAGAAGCACGGATTTTGTAATTTAGATTTTGTGATATTATTTCATTATTTTCTAAAGATACAATACGTCAAGTAATATTACGTTTGTATTAAACTATTTCAGTTTATTTGTATCGTCTATCTATTCATTCTCACAGTCAATCAAAATATGATTTGTTAATGCAAAAACATTTTGATGTCTCATAAATCCTCTTATTTTTCAGTCAAAATTCTCGAATCAAACCATAGTTTTTTGGCATCTAAAGTCTTAGTAATAGTTTTAAAAAGAAGCCAAAAATGCGCCATTTGACACTAAATGACACTTAAGTTTTGAAAATTTTCGGAACCCTTGATGCTTTAAGCCTCCCGAAAATTTTATATATATATATATATATATATATATATATATATATATATATATATATGTATATTATATATATATATATATATATATATATATAATATATATATATATGTATATGTATATACATATATATGTATATATATATATATATATTATATATATATATATATATAATATATATATATATATATATATATATATATTATAAGTTTTTGATTTTCTTATCGTCAATTTTAAATATGTTATATTGCTGCTAAATACAACTTTCTCAATTTTTCTGGAAATAAATGAAGCAACAAAGCTTTATCCACTTCTTGCAGAGAAATAGATTTCATTTTCGTTTTCTCAATCAGTTTTGTAGTTTTCTGTAATATATTATTATAAGTTATTTGACAGTGAAAATTTGACGTATTGATAGTAATCAATTAGACTCTTCAATGACAGCTTGGACCTACTAATAAAATCGGTAAAAATTACAGTTATCATATAATTGCTTAACAAATTCGAAGAGTAGCGGTAAAACATTTTTAATAATGATTATTCACTATAATTTTGGATTATGTACAACATTATAATTGCGGAAACTGATGAATATTGTATATAATAAAACAGTCAATATATTCAAATCACATCAATTCAAAATATGCTTTATTGTCTTTGAAATTATACAATTTGTCGGCAAAGCAAAAAACACATTTGCATACAAAATATATACAAACTTTTTTTTTTGGTGATATCAATCATCAATCAATGCTCAGACTAGTAGTCCTCTATAGATTAATAAGATCTATCAAGAAAATAAGATTTTGTTCGTTTCCAAAAATTGGCCAAGGAAGTTATAAATTTTAACTCATCTGAAAGTGATTGAAAAATTTTCTTAGCATTGTAAATGATGGACTTTTTTGTTAATTCAGAGGAAGGAATACGAAGGTAAACATGATTGTCATACAGTATGAGGCAAAGATTGTTTTTCATAAATTATATCACAGTATGCAATAAGTTTTTAACACTAAACAAAGACTGATTAATCTACAGTAAGATAACAAAGTAGTCTGATTTTCTCAGCTACAGTACATCAATTTCATGAAAAAATATTCAAAGATGATGGAAATAAAATAGCAAAATCGTTATGTTGATTTAAATTCTCTCCAAATTTAATACTTGCAATTAGGTTTACGATATTACACATCATAGAAAATTCATGCTCTGCCAGCTACTGACTTATTCATTCGTAATTTGTAATTTCTAGAATAAACCGGGAAATTTTATTTTCACTTTGTTGGTAGAATCGACCTTCGAACAATTTGTTTCTTAAGATCATTTAGAGCAGAAAGATAATCCATTGATATTCAAGCAATAAAAAGTGTGGATATGTGTTATTACCTAAACGGTATCGCTTTAAATGGCTTTCATGTGGATCAGTGAATTTCGATGTTACATTAAAGAAATTGGTTCATTGAATTAATAGGGGCCAGTTAGATTTAGATAAACAAATTATTGATATAATTCCGATTTATACAGGGTGGGTAAATTTCGATGTTTGTATGGGGTATCTCGATTACTATACGAGATACAAAATAATGGAGGGCGCATTTTCGATCTCTTTTTCAAGACAAATTCACTGGCGAATACCAAAATTTGCTATCGTCTTTTGTTTTCGAGTTATAAACAAAAGTTTGATTTCCCAACTTTTTGACAAGTGCGAATATCATGTTTGTTTGTGAAGTTACGACATAATAACTTTTACATTCTTAAGGCACCCTTTTATGTATCCAATGATGTCGAGAAAATTTGACAAAAAAAATTACATTTTGAGTTATAGCCTTAAGATGTACTTTTTAAATAGTAAGTAATCATAGTTGGCTCTGGTTTGATGGGAAGGAACTTTTTTCTCTTTCTAACGATGGTAACGGTTATACAGAAAAAAGTGCCTTAAGAATATGAGAGTTATTATATCGTAACTTCTCAAATAACCATGATATTCCCACCTGTCTAAAAGTCGAAATATCGAACTTCTGTTTATAACTCGAAAACAAAAGACTAGCAAATTTCGGTTTTCGCCAGTTAATTTGTCTCGAAAAAAGAGATAGAGAATGCGCCCTCAATTTTTTTGTATCTCCTATAGTTACCCTATACAAATATCGAAATTTGGCCACCCAATACACTTTATGAAGATTCACCTCCTGTGCAGATGCACTATTGTAATCTGCTATTTCACTTGATCAAACAATTTTTTTCACTTCTTAATATTTTTATGCGTTTAAGTTTAGGAGGAAATCAACGAAAATGTGAAAATGCGATCCAAGTGAATGACATTTAAAATTGAGAAAGTTTATAAACATTCAATGCCCGATGGGACCTGACAATGTAAACAAAAAAATGTGAAGAGTTATAACAATCAAAATTTTAATAACTGAGATTGAATTCTCGCACATTACTTGGTGAAACTTCATAAAGAATAAACTTTAAACTTTAAAATAAAACACACTTGACTTAAGTTTCACTATATAAAAATATTTAGATAGTGTATTTAGCAGTAATGGACAGTCGACATGTTTCGAGTTATGAACTCATTATCAAGACTGACTACAGGAGAGTATTACATCTTATTTCATGAAACAGACAATAGCAAATACCTGAAAATCAATTTGTTCGTTTACAAGGGGTAATTTACTGTTATGGGCGGAACCAATTTCGAGAATTTCAAGAAGGTCAATGTGTAATGTGCAAAATAAAACTGAGTGCTTTTCATTCGTACAATAACAGGTTGTTCACTATTCCATTATCGGAAACAAATTTTCAAACCGAAGTTAATGCAATTAAATTATTAACCACCAATAACGGTTTCAATTTGTCTTATCGATAAGCTCATTGGGAAAAAACGAATAAGGAATCTGTTGCATTCAATATACCACACGCAAACTATCAATAAAGAACAAAAATACTTTCCAATAAAATATGTGCCGAATTTGAGTAGCAAAATTTGTAACAGACTATCGTAAAATAACGCTAAAACAATTTGTACAAATAAAAGAAACTTGAAGTCATTCTCGGTCAATAATAAGAGAAAACAGTGGGATTTACAAAATATTTTGCGACGAATGTCCTGTTTTCTATATTGGACAAACAGGGAGGAATATAAACGTTGAAGAACATAAAAAGTCAATTTTACAAAATAAAAATACCACTGGCTTCTCCGAACATTGTATAAAATTTAATAATTTCCTGGATTTCAACAAAACCCAATTGTTACATTCAGGTAACAAAGGAAAGCGCCTTGAAATTCTTCAAATTTAATGAGTTCCGCCCATAATAGTAAATTACCCCTTGTAAACGAACAAATTGATTTTCAGATATCACCTTTGCTATTGTCTGCTTTATAAAACAAGTTGTAATACTCTCCAGTAGTCAGTGTTGATAATGAGTTCATAACTCGAAACATGTCGACTATTCTTTACTGCTAAATACAGTATCTAAATATTTTTTTATATAGTGAAATTTAAGCAAAGTGTGTTTCATTTTAAAGTTTAAACTTTATTCTTGAAAATATATTCTATTCATCCAATACTAAGAAGAATGAATCTTGACGAGTAGATCACCTCAAATTTCTTGAACTTTCACATCATTTCGATTCGATACGGTAGAAAATCATAAACAATCCGTTGTTTTATTTACGATAGATGTGAGGTGAGATACAGAGAAGTAGATGCTGTAACAAAAATAATAGTATTCATGTAGTCCCAGAACACAATATATAATTTTATTATTTCATTAGATGTTATGTAACTTGCGGTCATAACATTATGGAACGTTCACTTCTTGACCGTTCCATTACACGGAGCATCTTCAGGTATTTTTTGAGAACGCCTTTGTTATTTGTATTTGCAAAGGTTCACAATAATGACTGAAGATTGTTGTTCTTATGTAAGAAATTGATGAGGTTTCGAATGAATCTGTCAATTAGTGTGGGTGCAATCATGAAACTGGAACAAGAATACACAATTACTATACGAAAAGGACCCCGCACATTTAGTTAGAAAAAATGGCGACAGCTAAATTCGCTAATTTTTGGATATATTATAGATACTGGCCAGCTATGAAACATGTCAATTTAAAATTCTGTTCCCACGGCTGGTTTGGGATATAGAGTGGTCCAAATGTCAATGTCTCGATAAACCATCTTTACAATTTTAGAAAATGCTGTTAACATACAGACTTTCTGTGAAATGCGATGACCTCAGTGGAAAGCTATAGCTTGACGATAGTCACTCATATAACTCAAAATTGAGTCCGACATATACAGGCTGTTTTCTCCATGGGTTTGGGTACACGGTCTCAACTTCGACAATTATGTTTCAAAAGGCTTTATTTCTTACTTAATAATAACAAAGGACACCCCAAATAGTAGACGGAAAGTACAACTGTCTACCATGTACAATTTAGAAAGAACGATGGTCTAATTTGACATCACCGAATTTTTCTTCTTTATATTTTGTACAGGGATCATTTGTGAGGTACTGGAAAAATAAATGAGTTCATTGCCAAATCGAATAGTTAAAAAACAGGCTACTTTCATGTTAAAACTAAAGTTCATATACCGTATGTTCGTTTACTAATGTCGAAAAATGAAAGTGTATCTAATAGTTCTAATGGGACTGATTGGATTTCAACGAGACAAGTAAGAATAGTATATTCAGTTTGTATTGTTCAGGGTGGTTTGGAATCGCTTCTTCCAGATCCATAGACTCACTTTTCAAGATACAGGTACAGTGAAATACGTTCTTCGACCATAAGTCTAGTATCCTGAATGAATAATTATTTTCACATTTGAATATCAATTGAAATCGCGTAGTTTACCGAATCTATAATTTTAGTAAAAGGATATTTCACGTGCGGGAGCATACCAAAATAACCAAGGTACCACAACACCATTGCCACATGAGCACATGTTCCGAGTGTTCTTGGACCTGATTTACAGGTACAGGTACAGTAGATTTACAGGTACAGATTTACAGGTACAGTTACAGGTACAGATTTACAGGTACAGTAGTAGTCGACACCGACTCTCGGTCTTCATTAATTTGAATCCATAGCTGATACTTTGTAACATTTTTATATCTCGAAAATAGTCTCAACCTAACAAGGTTAATATTGAGATGAGCTTCATCAATTGCTAAATTAATATCTTGATCACCTCAAGATGAAAAATAATTAATACATTTTTATCTACGAGGTATGCCTGTAAAAATGAACATACGGTATAAAAACGTCAGTTTCAACATGATATGTACTTTTTATAGACTATTCGACTCACTTACTCTCCAGTACCTCACAAATAAAAAGTTTTCAAGTAATAAAGAAAAAAAATTCTCTGATTTTAACTTTTGGACCACTTTTTTTCTAAACTATACATGTTAGGAAGCTGTATTTTGTTCCAATGTTTTAGATATCGTTTGTTATCAATGAGGCTAGAAATAGAATATTTTGGCATAAAACTGTCGAAGTTGAAGCCGCATACACAAACTCATCGAGTAAACAGCCTGTATAGGCCGGGCTCATTTTAAAAGTATTTGGATGGCTTCCTTTAAAGAACGGTTTTTCAGTGAAGTTATCATATTCCTGTAAAAATTTGTATGTTAACATCATTTTCTGAAATTATGAATATGATTTTTTTGGACATATATTTTGGACCACTCTATATCCTAAACCAATCGTGGAAACAGAATTTAAAATTGATATGTTATGTAGGTAGCCAGTATCTATAATATATCCAAAAATTAGCGAATAAGCTGTCGTTATTTTTTCTAACTAAATGTGCGGGGTCCTTTGAATTTTTTCGGTGATTACATTTTTTCTTTATTAGTACTATTTTCCATGGAAATAATAGACTATTGCAGCTCATCGCAAGTCGAAAATTAGGGGCGGGACTCTTATATATACAGGGTGAGTCAGTTTTTTGTAGCAGGACTTTAACATCTTGTGAAAGACATTTCTTTATGATGAAAATCTTATGTAAACATATATGCTTAGGAGCTTAGTTTCTGATATACAGGGTGCCAAAATTTTATATTCCCTCCTATAATTTTCAAAATAATTGAATGAAATTTGGTGCACCTATTTTACTTCAATAACTCAATATTTGGGGCTATTAAGCGTTTTTGAATACCTACAGTGTGATACACTTTTGGAGTTGTACCCAAATACCTACAGGGTGATACACTTTTGGGGTCGTACCCAAATACCTACAGCGTGATACACTTTTGGGGTCGTACCCAATTTATTCCAGTGAATAGAGGAGGATTACCTTACAAACGGTCTGGTAGTTCTGAATTTTTGATATGGTGTCTAGGGTGGTTAGTTAGTAGGTATTTGAAATGCAAAGTGCTTCTCGCTCTGTGCCCGCCGCCACATTGAATGAACCGAAAAAAAAAATCGACACTTTCTTCAGATTTGTGGCATTTATCTCGACATCCATGCAGATTTCGGAAAATACAAGAGAGCAAAGAGTATCCAAATTACGGAGAGAATTAAAATTGATGAATCATTGGAAGCAGAGGCGGTACGCATAAAAGTTCGAGAGGGTTGAATTGGGTACGACCCCCAAAAGTGTATCACCCTGTAGGTATTCAAAAATGCTTAATAGCCCCAAATATTGAGCTATTCAAGTGAAATGGGTGTGCCAAATTTCATTCAATTATTTTGAAACGTTGAATTGTTTGAAACTTAGAAAAAGACAGAAAAATATAAAACTTTGGCACCCTGTACATCTGAAACGAAGCTCCTAAAAATATATGTTTATATAAAAACTGTATATATATATATATATATATATATATCTATATATATAAATATATATATATATATATATATATATATATATGTATATAAAGATATATATATATATATATGTAGAAACAGGGTGAGACCCTGTTTCTAGGATAGATAGAACACTGCCAAATCAAATGAGTTTGCTCAGTAAAAATTTTCGTAACGGCATCCGTTTTCAAGATACAGGGTATATAATGTACAGGTAACATATATATTCATTTCTGATGATTATGTCGAAACTACTGGCAACATTGTAATGAAATTTTGTATGAATATGTTTTACGAAGCTGTCGTACGAAAATTATGAGAAATATGATATGTTAGAAAGCTTTATTCAAAGTAATAACAGTTGTGATATGGCATATGAGATATATTTCAATCGCTATCCAAAAAAGACAACTTAATAAAGCTATTTTCAAAATATCAAAAGAGAATATTATTGTAGATATTTAATTATAATTTTCAAATTTTTGAATATTGCTTTATTAGGTTGTCTTTTTTCTCTATAGGGTTTCAAATATATTCCAGATGCAATATCACAATTGCTATTGCTTTGAATAAAGTTTTTCAAACATATCATATTTCTCGTAATTTTCGTACTACATCCTGGCTTTTACGATTAAATCAGTTGATTAATGTTGAGTGTTACAACTACCCCCATTAAATGGGGTCAATGGTAACAGTTTCTGGCTCATAATACATTGACTAATTTCTATCAAACTATTTCATCTATGCGTATGAATTTGTCATAAGTTTGAAGACGAATGTCTAGGTTTTCTTCTCAAATGCATTAATTGTTCTTTATGGCCATAGTGACAGTGCTGTGAAAGATCAAAAACAATTGTTACAACCGTACCTGATCTACTCTACCTACATTATAAACTTTTGACTTCTTAATCTTCAAGGACCAAACGAAAAAGTATAACTAATTTTCACTTTATTTCATTTAATAGCCTCTTTTATTTAATAATACTGTACAATTCACTTAAAATTTATTATCTATGGCATATCTTCGCCATAAGAATTCACCAGGGCAGTTTTTTTATTATCCCAAATTCTATGCTTCTCCAGCGGAATATCTCCTATAGAAATTTTACTGGAATAATTTATCACATTACTATTTTCACTGTTGAAGGGTTGTTTTAATTCTTCTTTACGAACCTCCAACTTATTTTTATTGCCGACAATTTCGTAAACTATTCTCGGTCTGAAACTTGTGCCTTTATTGTCATAATATGGCAGATCTCTGAAGCTCATTTGTTTTTCAGATGGTAATCGTTTACTGTCTATTCTCACTCTCTTATGAGATACATTGGTTATTTTTTCATTCTTGTTTAAATTTTTAGAGGTTCCAATATTGGTTTGTGGTAATGGTGGACGACTACTAATTCTGGTGGAATTCCTAATTCGGTATGATCCTGCAGACGAAAAATCAATTGAAGTTGGTGGTTTCCTCCTCACATGGTGCACTCGCAAAACTCTTGGATCCGTACTGTTCATTGGTGATGGAACACCATATTGGTTTAATTGCTCTTGACTTTTTTGTTCATATTTTGGTTCTGTCTGCATATTAGTTCGTAATGGTTCTATTTTCTTACGAGAAAAATTCAATTTTTCATTCGATCTCTGTGTAGATGTTCGGAAAGGTGTTGCTTGACTATCTACGCCAATAGGTTTTACTATGAGAGACTGAGTTATATATTTGACCTTAGGTTTCTCTGGTGCTCCATTTTTTCGTTGACTTAAAGATTCCAGAATGGATTGGGGTATGTTGGGGTTGAAATTATTTCTGTTTGCTTTAACAGTTTCGTCAGATCGGGAAAGTGACATATTTTGGCTAATCAATTGATTTGTCAATTTAGAGGATGGCTTTTCTATATCTGCAATTAGGTCACCCGTCTGAGATTCTGGAATGTTTTTTCTGGTGTAGTAATCTAAGGATTTGTGTATCGGAGATTCTGATGAACCTATGGGGTGACTAACTTTAGAGACATGTAATATTGGTTTCTTTGGAGATGTTAACTCTATATTGGGTCTTTTGGTGAGTGGTTTAATTTTGTTAAACTGAACTGAAGGCTGAGAAACGTAAGAATGACGATTGGTAATTACAGAAGGAAGAGAGACTTCGTTGCTAATTTGATATCTGGTGGTAGTTTCAAGAAACTTATGAGGTATTTCTGTAACTCTAGAAACAATTCGAGCTTCTTCCACAAAGGAAAGATTATTTGGTGCTTTCTTTTCAGTTGAAACGTTCTTCTCGTTATCAAATCGTTCATAAATCACAACTCCTGGAAGAGCAAGAAATGGTGAGTAAGATGTTATAATTTTAGTTCGATGTGGTATATATCTGTCTGAAATTTGACCAGCTTTAGAAATATCCACGTACTTAGATTTTTCCTGCTGATGCTCACTTACAACTCCAATTGTCGGAATTGAACTATGAGTTATCGAGGGTGTGACTTTAGACTCGGAATTTTTCTCTTTTTTATGTTCATCGAACTTCAGTCTACTTTCAAACTGTGGCAGAAAAGAAGAGGAGTGATCTTTTTGAGATGAAACTACCTGGTTTTTTTCGTTATGGTTCAATGGTAATAAAGGATTTGAAGTGAACGGTTTTGTATTATTCGATTTGGCTTTGAATGTTTCCTTAATGGAATAATTTGGTAAAACAAATGCTGGTCTCGAATCTCCCCAACTTGATGGTGGTTTATCCAAAGTAGGTATGGCGCCTATTGGTGAAGTATATCCCTTAGGTTTCTCATCAAAAACTGTTTGGATTCGGTAATTTGGCAGTTTTAGGTTATAATCATGAGGAAGCACGTGTGGAAGTTGCACTGTATTTGGTTTTGTTACTTGGTAGACGTTGGGATGATATAAGCCAGACAATTCATGTGGCCATTTGAATTGGCTAGAAATGAATATATCTTGTCTTGTGTTTGGTATAATTTTGATATTTCCATGATCCTGGGTACTTTTTATAACATGAACGTTTGTTGGGCTGGGAGGCGAAGATCTGAAAGCATTACGAATTTCATAGTGGGGAAGAAGATTGAAAATATATTCCATCGTTGGCTTCTTCACTGGTATATTTATTGGTTTGAAGGCATTTGGAAGTTTTTCAGTATTCTGGAAGTTCTTAACCTCGTCTGAAGATCTGAATGGTTTCTTAATGTCGTAAAGTGGTAGAGACTTGAAACTATTGTCGCCCTTTGGTGTAGTATTTTCTAACGGTTTTTTGTCCGAGTAGGAATCAACTGGAATAAAAGCAGATTTATTGAAATTGAAGGTAATATTTTTATAAATAAATGTAAAACATATAATATTGATTTATTGATTTTTAATATCGATTTTTCAACTTTCTCAAATTTCTAGTAATTATAATTGTCTGGGTTCAATAAGTGAATTATTTCTATATATATATATATATATATTTATATATATATATATATATATATATATATATATATATATATATATATATATATATATATTAGTAATAGGAATATATTAAGTATGTTTTATCTTACAGGTTAAACTCTGGTTTCGGAACGCAAATAGGTTCATATCTACATCTTTACTTAACATATTAAAATTTTCGATCCAAAAAATTTCTTGGGATATATAACTCCTCAGTACCTTGTATGATATAGTACGGATAAAAAGTTATCATAAATTGAAACTCAACAGAAAAATCACTTTTTTCAGTCAATGTTTCAAGCGGTTCAATGAATGTCAATTATTTGAACAAAGTCCAACCAGTTTCAAATTATAATACAAATTAATGACTATAGAAACAATTTACACATTTATTGAATAAAATAATGCATGACGCACGTTTCGGTGAAACTTCACGTTCTTCAGATGCTAATGGCAAACTAAATATATTTCTCCGCTCTGTCGAATACAAAATATAAAAAGATGACAAATTGTGTGAAAAGACTAAAAAGAAGGATAGTTAAAAATAATAAGTGAAAGAGGAAAAACCCATCTAAACTGCTAGTCAGGTAGTTCCGCAATTTTTAAAAAGATTCAGAGGGGGCTTTTAGAATGATCAATTTGGCTATTCAATATGAGAATGTTTTTATATATTTACCTGTAATGATTCTGAAAGTTCAGTTTAATTCTCTTACTTTCAGCATGGTATATTTCTGAGTAAAAATTGAATGTATGATTTTCTTGAATTAACATTATGAAAACCATTTAATTCAAGAAAATCATACTTTACATTTTGACTTCAAAATATTAAATACTGAAAGTAAGGGAATTAAACTTAATTTTGTAGAATTATTATAGATAAATAAATACAAGCATTCAGGTCTCGTATTGAATAGCCAAATTGATCATAATACTCTTCTGAATCTTTGGAGAAAATTACCGAACTACCTGACTAGCAGTTTAGAATGGGTTTTTCCTATTTTACTAATTCTTTATAACTATCCTTTCATTTACCATTTCCACACAATTTGTCAACTATTTATTTCTTGTAGTCGATATAAAGGAGAATTGATATTTATTTTATTAGGAGTATAAGTTAAACATTATGGGACTGAGTAGGGATGTTTTAACATGAATTAAATCCCTGCGAGTCACATAATGTACCTTGTACTCCGAATAAAATACAATGTTTTATTTTCAAACGACTTGCATTTGAAAATCGGAAAATTCTAATTATACATCCTGTATAACAAATTAACGATGGACAAATAATTTGGCTTAAATCCATGGCAACTGTAAATAATGTCAGTGAATTAAATTAAATGACATCGAATATTTCCCTCCTGTCAAAAATCCCTTGTAAATGGAATGCAATTATCGAAAATTACAGCGAATATTTCCCTCCTGTCAAAAATCCATTGTAAATGGAATGCAATTATCGAAAATTACAGCGATGATTGCATTGTAGAAAGCGAAAGAGCCCTGCGATAATTGCATTGTAGACCGATAATTGCATTACTATGCATAGTTCATAATACCGAAAGAGCCCTGCGATAATTGCATTGTAGACCGATAATTGCATAGTAGCATAGTTCATATCACGGTTATTGATGACAAGCTGACAATTTATGAATTACTAACGTCAATTTGACAAGTTGAAAATTTATTCGGGAAATATTCCCCCAAATTACACTCGTGCATCAAAATTACCGGATAATTTCGCATTCCAGCGTGTTGTCTTTAAAAAACTGCATTCAGTCATTTTCATATTTTGAAGAAAGAGCCCGACACCGAAGGTGGAGGGCTCTCAATGAAAATGAACTCATGCAGTTTTTTGACAACACGCTGTCATGCAAAATTATCGGTAATTTTGATGCACTTGTGCAATTACTCACGATAATTGCATTGTAGAAAGCGAAAGAGCCCTGCGATAATTGCATTGTAGACCGATTACTGAGTACGGTCTTAGATCGCAGCGCGACAGTACAGCAGCAAAGAAGGATTTATGCGACTTCATACTCACAAAACGAAATGCGCATGCAGTGCTGCCGGACTTCCGTAACTTTCCTGAGCTAGTAAAATGTTCAAATATTTATTTTCTTTAGGTTATGGTTATGATGTTCATGAAAAGGAAAGCAACATATAGATTAGTCAGGAGGAAAAAATTATGTTTTCACAATTTATATATTAGTAGAACTGATAAGATGGATGGATAATTACTTTTATGGTTTGTGGAAAGTATAAGTCGATGTTGGGTGAATTCTGGAAATTATATAAACATAAACAAAAAGTAAATTCTGTTATGATATGAAAATATCATATAGAACAGTATGGTGAAAAAATGTAGATGTTATGAGAACCGATGGAATGTATAGTGGAAATGTTAATTAACTCAAGTCAGTAGTGGCAACTATAAGTCAATATTGGGTGTTAATATTGGAAAACACTATGTATTATGAAAGTGAATCGATAAATGAAAGTAGTGTAAACCACACCAAACTTGCATATTGTTCAAAAAAAAAGTAATATTACAATCTCTTCACATACCTAATAAGTATTTGAAATCTAAAGGATGTTCTTGAAATAAGAAGTGATAGTTCTGAATTTTCATTTAAGTAATCCGTTATATGGAAAAATAAAGGCAAATATTGTTAATGTTGCAAGTGAATAAATAAATGCAAGTAGTTAAAATTACTGAAACTGTTCTAACTTTCCACTCGTATGATAATTGCATAGTATCATAGTTCATATTACGGTTTTTGATGACAAGACGAGAATTTATTAATTACTAACGTCAGCTTGACAAGTTGAAAGTTTATTCGGGAAATATTCCCCAAAATTACACTCGTGCATCAAAATAACCGGATAATTTCGCATTCCAGCGTGTTGTACTTTAAAATACTGCATTCGGTCATTTTCATATTTTGGAGAAAATGAAAATGAACTCATGCAGTTTTTTGACAACACGCTGTCATGCAAAATTATCGGCAATTTTGATGCACTTGTGCAATTACTTACGATAGTTTCATTTCTCGAGAAATATAGAGCCGTATTCAATTGGGCTAAGATACTGTAGTATGAATCTAGTACACCATCCACGCCACCAAGAGTTGCAGCAGCTATTACCAACAAAATCCGCGGCCGTTTACGAAGCGTCGTATCAAAGATTTCTGAATTATTACCAGCGAGAAAATATAAAGAAGTATTCCGAAAATGCTTTATTGGGTTATATCATCGAATTGAAAGATCTTCATAAAATGAAGAGTTCTTCATTATGGAGCCACTGTTCAATGATCAGGTCCTTGCTACATATCAGGGAAAAGATTGATATTTCGAAATTCCTCGACCTCCAGGCGTTTTTGAAAAAGTATCAGAGGGAGAACTATCATGTGAAAAAGTCGGCAGTTTAAACAGAGGACCAGTTTGTTAGACAACAAAACAAGTTCAGAATCCGATAGAAGTAAGATTTTACATGACTGTACAGTAAATTTGAACTATAAATAAAGTAATATTCGTAAAAAATGGGTTACTTTATGTTTTATTTCAGATATATAAATATGATAAAAAAGATATGTGACATTATATAAGATACCTGCATTGTTGCATTCCGAAAATAACCAAATAAATTGAATTAAAGTTGAGCGGCGTATAAGTGTTATAATCCGCCGGAGTATAACACTTATACGCCGCTTGAGCTAAAAGTCATAAAAGTGACACTTATACCTGCTCCAAACATTCAGCAAAATGACCATTATCTGACGTTTGAAAATAAATATATTCAGTTTGCATTTGGAATGTGGAGTGAAGTTTTACAGAAACATGCGTTATGAGTATTTTATTCAATGAATGTGTAAATTGTTTTTATAAACCATTGTTTTAAATGGTACTTAATTATTGACATATCTCGTCTACACTCACCCTTGGGTTTTTGGAAGGCATTGTTGTGAGAAGGATAAGGATAAGATCCCCCCTTATCACTTGGTTTACTCCACCCTCCATATCCGTATGTGTGAGTTTTTTCTTCTTGATAATCCTCTTCGTAGTCCTCATCCTCGTCAGACCATAAATCATAATTCCAATGATTGGAGTGATATTGAGGTGCATAATCGCCACCAAAGAATTTTGCTGCCAGTGGTCGATCATCGTACGGGTTGAATACTCTAGAGAAGATAGGATTGGAAAATCCGAACCCGAACGACCTTTTGGATCTACCGGAGTTTATGGTCGAAGAATTTGTCGATGCTGCATTTATATGAAGACATATCATGATGCACACCCATAATTTTCTCTGAAATTTCAAGTGATTGATTGAAATGGAAACTCAAGAAATCAACGAAGTAAGTTTGAACAAAAGGGGATTTGTTTTGACTGACATGCAATCAACTAAACAAGCGCTACTATTAACAAAATGCGGATAAATTAAGGTCTGCTAAATGAGTTTAGGAAGGCCTTCTTACGATTAAAGTGTAAAAACGATAATCCGTACATCTTAGAAACATCTCAACATCTCTATCTATACATTACATAAAGAAACAAGGAAAATTCTTTAACAAATAAAAAATTCTCAAACAACTTTCCAAGGATCAGGTTATACGTATTCCGCAACGCAGATTCTGCATTCTCAATCCAACGGTCAATTATAAAAAACATCAAGTCACCCCGTCTCAAAATCTGCATACAGTTGTTTCGATCTTATTAGATCTCATCAGTGCAGCTAATATGACCCGAAGTAAATTAACAAATTTGTAATTGATCCCCAATACAAATCGTGGTCGGGAACACCCTCTAGAGCGCCCTCCACCAAAGATATTGGAACTCAACAACTGACCGTTTAGATCGAAATACAGAATTCCGTCACGAGAACACAAACCTCCTGACATGAAGATTTCCACTCTACAACAGTGGCGTATATTCATGCCAGGAGGTAAGTATTATGTATATATATATATATATATATATATGTATATATATATATATATATATATATATATATATATATATATATATATATATATATATATATCCTTCGATAAACACAATACGACTAGTAAAAATTGAGAAAATATAAAAATTGGATGCAGCTCTTTTTCCAAATGGAAAACAAAGTGTTAGGATCGAAATTCTGGAAATATTTGGAAACCAGCATAGAAATTCAAAATTTTTGATAAGTGAACAAATGAAAGGGAATAATGATTCTACAACTTGAAATTTCATCTAGAGTTGATACATTATACGAACCGCGTCAATTGTAAAAATTTAATACTTGTTTTATTTATTGATTAATTTTCACTAAGTCTCAGACTCCCTAATTATAATATTCATCAGAATTATGTACGAGAAAGCAAAATTTCTATTTCATATAATATAAAGATATACTCATAGTATTGTTATTATCTAAGTGCCCTACAAAAAAAGTTCATCGAATTGAAAATAGCATTTTCATTATTAAAATTAAGTGGTGATAAAATTAGAAATAACTGTTGTCAAAAAATCAATATCTAACGTTGTATAATTTCTGAACTACAGTCGGGTATGTTTTTCTACTCACCGAAATATAATTTTTCATTATACAATTTTATACACTACGAACCACTGACGAACTAACTATTGACTAGCATATTATACACTGATAAACTTCCAATTATTTACCTGATGAATGAGAAAATAGTCTTACCTCATTAAGGGTCTATGAAAATATTTGAAATACCATGTAGAATAGATTAGCACGGTCACTTTCTAACAGTTGAGTCAATTCTGTTAACAAGCGAAATAGACTCTTCTCAATATTACAGATATTTGTAATTTGAAATTAGTTAGGAGTGTATTGTGAATAATAAACATAATTCCAATATGTATCAGAAGGCATTTGTCTTCATATATATATATACAGTGCTTTCATGATGAAAGGAACAAATTCATTAAAAAATTAGGTTTCTATTTCATGTTAAAATCCTCGGACAGGTCGATTAGTATTTTTATTTGGGCATTTTTCGCAATAAAAATTTTGTATACAGGGTGTCTCATTCAAGAGCTATGGCTTTGTCATTAGTTTTTTTAAAGGTAATACCCTGTATATTATTTCACTTTACAATTCTACGATAAATTCTTATCACTTTTTGTGAACATACCATATGCCTCAACTCGATGGATTGCCAGAAACGGAGATAGTGGGTAATGAGAGGTACGATATGAAAACACACAAATGTAATTACTAATTTACATTTTATATATGTTCTATCTGTTGTCCGTTTACTTTCGAGACATTTTTGAAGTCGATTCAATGTTTCCCGTTGCACATTTTCAATTACTTCTGGACTGATAAGTCTTATTTCCTGCCTGATTCTCTCTTTTAGATCATCAATATTATTTGGTCTATTCAAATAAACTTTAGACTTCAAATAACCCCATAAGAAAAAATCCAATGGGGTTATGTCCGGTGATCTTGGCGGCCACTCAATCGGACCTCTCCGTCCTATCCATCTGTTGGGAAAAGTTGCATCAAGAAATTGTCGAACAGCGATTGAATAGTGAGGAGGTGCCCCATCTTGTTGAAACCATATCTCGTTATTAGGTATGTCAGGATCTTGTGGGTTAGGAAACAAAACAGCTAAAAGCCGGAATGAGTTCGAACTGGAGAAAGTTCAAGTAGTCCTCTCCGTTTAGTGTTCCTTCAAAAAATAGGGACCAACTATACGATTTCGAACAATCGCTGCCCATGTATTAATTTTTTGAGGCCGCTGTGTGTGGCATTCTTGCATCCAATGAGGATTCTCGGTCGCCCAATACCTACAGTTTTGTCTGTTGACGTGGCCATTTACAGTAAAGTTGGCTGCATCAGAAATAATTATGTTATTAATGAAATTTAGATTTTGATTATGAATTTCAAGAATCTGCTCACAAAACTGTACTCTGCGGTCAAAATCGTCTTCTAATAATTCATGTACCAGCTTAATTTTATAGGGATGATACTTATTTACCTTAAGTATTTTATGCACGGACCCTACTGATAAATTGAAATTATTGGAAATTGTAGTAATGGATGTATGAGGGTTATCTTGGGTTTCTAGTAGAACGTTCAGCACTGTTTCTTCAGATACTCTCGGTGGTCTTCCTTTAGGTAAATCTCTAACGTGGCCGTATCTCCTGAATTTTGATTCAATTTTGCTGACTGTCGATCTAGTAATTGGCGGACGATCAGGATGATTTTCATTGAATAGATTGCAGACTTCTTCTTGTGAACGCACCCTATCTCCAAAACCAATCATCATAAGTACTTCAATACGTTCTCTCTCAAGTAATTGCATTTTCTTAAACAATGAAGTAGTGTAGTGCCTGGAGCGTTAAAAACGTGAAAACTGCGGACTATACAGCACCAGTGAATGAATTCAGATGGTACATGTGAAATTTCATTCTTCAGATTTAATGACAATGTTTACCTAAATTTTTTTTTGTACTTTTAATCCACATTTTAAATCTCCAGGTGCTCCACTATCTCCGTTATAATCTGGGAATCCATCAAGTTGAGGCATATGGTATGTTCACAAAAAGTGATAAGAATTTATCGTAGAATTGTAAAGTGAAATAATATACAGGGTATTACCTTTAAAAAAACTAATGACAAAGCCATAGCTCTTGAATGAGACACCCTGTATACAAAATTTTTATTGCGAAAATTGCCCAAATAAAAATACTAATCGACCTGTCCGAGGATTTTAACATGAAATAGAAACCTAATTTTTTAATGAATTTGTTCCTTTCATCATGAAAGCACAGTATATATATATATATATATATATATATATATATATATATATATATATATATATATATATATATATATATATATATATATATATATATATACCGGGTGTCCACGGAAGGTGGCTCGCCCCTATAACTTTTTTGTTTTCAGAGATAATGAAACAAAATTTAGAGGATCTGTTTGATGCATAAAACTGCATTTTTTGACAAGTAATTCAACTTCATGCAATTTCCGGTTTCACCGGAAGTGACATAAACTTTCAATTTTTAAATGGGACACCGGGTATATTTTCAGTTTTTATGTTTCCATATGACATTTAGAATACAACCATGTATCATTTGTTACTTTTTGTAACCTTTTTTTAATTTTTTTTCGAAATAAATTTTCATTCTAGAGGGCTATGGATGCGTTCAAATAACTAATTTCTGTCCTAAAATGTATGTTAAAATACAACTTCACTGTTTTCGATCAAAATGTTCCAGCTATGTGAAGTTTAATTTTAAAACTTTTATTACTATTTTTTTTCAAATGGCAACATGCTGGCTCGTCGGGTTAAAAAAAAAGATAATTTTATTACGATCAATTTGACACCGCACTCTAGGTATTAGGTTGAAAGAAAACTTTCGATAAAAACCTGAAATCGCATTACCTTAGAACTTTCTTTAAATGAAGAATCTTATTGAGATTAAAAATAACATTTGAAATCATCGAGTAGACTATGACCAACACAACTGAAACAAAGCCACGCCCACAAATCTAGATCCCTGGACGGCAAACAGGGCCATTTTAGGACCGAAATTATTCATTTGAACGCATCTATAGCCCTCTACAATAAAAACTTATTTCGAAAAAAAAATTGAACAACGGTTACAAAAAGTAACAAATGATACATGGTTGTATTCTAAATGTCATATGGAGACAAAAAAACTGAAAATATACCAGGTGTACCATTTAAAAATAGAAAGTTTATGTCACTTCCGGTGAAACCGGAAGTTGCATGAAGTTAAGTTAAAAACGCAGTTTTATGCATTAAACAGATCCTGTAAATTTCATTTCATTATCTCCGAAAACAAAAAAGTTATAGGGGCGAGCCACCCTCCGTGGACACCCGGTATATATATATATATATATGTATATATATATATATATATATATATATATATATATATATATATATATATATATATATATATATACCCTATTATTTTATATTGATATATCAAATATCAACAATCTCTTTTACCAAAAAACAATTAAAATATCGGCAAGCTATATAAAATATATATGTTAAAACACAGAATATCTGAGAATTATATTGCCAATGAAAGGACTTTGGTGTTTCATTGGTATGATCATACTGCTATATTCTGCGTTATAACTTTCATGTTTCATATAGCTTGCCGGTATATGAATTTTTTTTTGGTAAAAAAAATTTTGATATAATTTTCTCAAATGTTTTTTCTCTATGTTATCTTTGTCACCTTCTTCAATCTTTGTCGCCTGTAAGTTGTTTCGTTTGACAATTGTTAATCATTGTTTTTTAAAGACATTATTTTAGGTATCCTGAAGAAGAACAGTATATTAGGTTCGAAGTATAGATGTTTCGACGATTAGTTTTTTGACCAATTGTCCAATAAATTGTCCCTACCTTCTTATTCTCTACCGAGTAGAATACTAATATAATTCCCTCTATATATATATATATATATATATATATATATATATATATATATATATATATATATATATATATATATATAGAGATAAGATTAGATAAATATAATATAATTTATATAAAACGCTCTCAGTGAGAGATTGTATATATATATATATATATATATATATATATATATATATATATATATATAAATATATATATATATATATATATACTAGCTGACCTGGCGAACGTTGTTCTGCCATATAAATTATATTATTTTTATCTAATCTGCCGACTATCTATCTATCTAGATAGTTATCTATCTTTCGATCTATCTATCTATCATTATATCTATCTATCAATCTGAACCGGCAAACATTTTTTTTTAATACAACAACATAAAAAAATTAAAATAAAAAATTTGGTCTAACAAATTTATAAAAATGTTTGGGGTGGACTACCCTAATCACTTAGGGGTATAAAAAATTTATTGTGACCTATTCTCAGACCGACTATTGTTATTATCGATTGCCATCTTGCAACCCTTTTGCGGATCTGTGGATAAAATTCAAACAAGTGAAAATCGCGATGTAAAAATAGTGTTTGATCGTAGAAGGGTAAAAAATTGAGAGTAATATGAAAAATGACAGAAAAAATATATAAATAAAAATCTTGCCAAAATAATTAAAGTTTAAAATTCAAAAATAGAGTAGAGGGTTGAAAATTTAGGGTTGTATATATTTTTGAATGCTGTATAAAAAATTTTTTTTTTAAAAATAAAAAAAATATATCCCTTAATATTTAGGGGAATGATTAAGATATTTGGATATATATATATATATACAGTTTTGCAGGGCCGTGTCGGACTATCGAATTTGTCGGATTATAGAGTACTGCCTAAGACCCCCTATATTCCGGAATTGTTTGAAAAAGAGTACATTGTAATCCGACGAATTACATATCAAAATGATAAGATTCTATCTGAACTACAAATCATAATATACTACATACCTATGTATGTCGAATTTAGTAAATTAAACACCACAATAGACAGCTTACGTTTGATTATAAAATTAACCTTATGAATGCTATAGAACTTACAGAAAATAATTACTAAATTTCACATTATGAAATAATTGTACACAAACAAATGCATAATCAAAAACTATGAATAAAAATCAAAAGTATGAAAATATTCATCAATTTTTTTCGCAAAATTATGCATGTGAATTACATTCAATAATGATAGGCATGTCGGATTACAGGGGGCGCCGGATTTGACAGGGGCCGGATTACCGGGGGCCCACTGTATATTTATATATATATATATATATATATATATATATATATATATATATATATATATATATATATATATATATATATATATATATATATATATATATATATATATATATATATATATATATATATATATATATATATATATATATATATATATATATATATATATATATATATATATATATATATATATATATATATATATATATATATATATATATATATATATATATATATATATATATATATTCATATATATATATATATATATATATATATATATATATATATATAGAAAAGGATCTAGTACTTTGATAGAATTCGTGAGATACTGTTGGACTTAAAATAAAGGAATATTAAAAAAAAATTTCATATCAAGTGTAGAGTTTGTGGTGTAACACATTATTTAAAATCACCATGTATTATTTTCTTGAGACTGGTGTCATTTAGGTTCCATAAAACTTTTACGTTCTGTGTGAAGTATACGAGAAAGGATAAAATGTCAGTAAAACATCTCAGTCCAAATAGATATTGTGATCTTATGACTTCTACATTCAACACTTAATCGTTTATTTGTTCCGTCGGAACTAGGGCAGGGCTGTAAAAGTTATATTAAATGGGATTCTTTTTATTTCTTATGCCACGCTGGACCGTAAGATCCCAAGCCATTTTCTGGACATTGTACAGCTACGAAAATATGAAGTTACTTAAATGATTGAACATTTACAAAATGTCTTCGAAAATATTAAAAAAGAATGTTATACTCAAAAATTACAAGTAGTCGTAATTATATTTACTAATGATGCTATTTTTCTTTTAAAATCAGCTTATGAGAAAACTAAAATATATAGTTTATATATATATATATATATATATATATATATATATATATATATATATATATATATATATATATATATATATATATATATATATATATATATATATATATATATATATATATATATATATATATATATATATATATATATATATATATATATATATATATATATATATATATATATTGTGATGAAGTGAAAATTTCACTCATCTAAATTAGTCTGGTATAAAAGGGGAGTACATACATTTCATTTTGAGGCTAAATTAAGCTTTCGGGGACTGTCCGATACTTGTAAATTAGAACATTTTCTAACGGAAAATCCAATGTTTGCAGGAAAGTTGATAATTGGGGCAAAAGTCAACGTTTTTAACAACCATTTATTTCATGAAATTTGCATTTGACTGAAGGTTTTTCATAGGTTTTTTTAGGTAGCAAAAGGGTTAATCCTCAGTTTGTTATCTTATCTCTGCTGAACTTCTGGCAAGGCATCTGAAAATCACCTGAGCCAATGAAAATGCCGAATTATGACCAAAGTTTCCGCCAATGAACATTCAGATCTCCCCATTTTCATCCATTTCCCCAACATTTTTCAGTGGTGGTATTCAGACTATAAAAGGGCCTGCACCACTAGAACAGCTCTCTTTTGCTCTTCTCAGTTTTGATCCCTCATACTGTGAATAGTTACTAGTAGTTTGTGCCTTATTAGCCAAGTGACTTGTGCCAGCTTTCCATATAGACAATTTTTATTCTTGAAGAATAGAGTACCGAAATAGTGAACTCAAAGGTTAGTTGAATACCTGAAAATTTCCTGCTTCCGCTATTCTGTTGCTTGCATATATACCGTATACCGTTGATTTACAATATTTTTATCATTCCGTTCTAGTGCATTTATTTTATTTCTTTTCGTTTCATTCACTTGAAGTGAATTCAATCTGTACCATCTATAACGTTACAGAAAAGGTTATATCACAGCACTTCGACGCCTAAAGAACGTAAAAGAGCTTGTACAATCGATCGCTACTATCTCAGATCGAAACCGAACCCTTTTCTCCACTGAGTTAACTATCCGGAGCCCCTAAAATATTTTAGGGTTACCTGTGACCAAGGGATCCGTTAACAGATAATCCCATCGAGGAGATAACCTCGATTTATATAAAAATCTGGCGCCCGAGGATTAATACTAAGGTATATCTTTCGAAAATTAAGGGATCACCAAAAAGGCGCGTCACAATATACATATATATATATAAACATATATATATATATATATATATATATATATATATATATATATATATATATATATATATATATATATATATATATATACCTATATATATATATACATATATATATATATATATATATATATATATATATATATATATATTGTACTACCAGAACGAATGAAAGAAATATTTTCTCAAACATAAATTATAAGAAAACTAAAATAAAATATTTTAATATAGAGCATCTTCTGTTTGTACTACCAAAATGAGTTTAAACTAATTTCTCAAGCATATATTATAAGAAAACTGAATTTTTATACAAAAAGCATTTTGTGTTTGTACTACCAGAATAAAATAAAAAATATTTTCTGAAATATATACTATAAGAATTCTCAAATACAATTTTCATATATACAGCGTATTACTTCAGTAGAATCAGAATAAACCAGAGGAAAATTTTCTCAAATATATATTATAAGAAAACTTAAATACAATTTTTATACATAGAGCGTCTTCATTTTATGAAATGAATTGAAGAAATATTTTCTCAAAAATATATTATAAGGAAACTGAAATACCAAAATATATATATAGGTAACTTTAGTCAATTCAATATAATACATAAAGTGAACAAGGAAAATTATTCAATAATAAAAAAAATTATCAAACAACTTCCCAAGGGAGCTGGTTATATGTATTCCGCGACTAGAATTCTACACTCACAATCCAAGAGTGAATTATATATATATATATATATATATATATATATATATATATATATATATATATATATATATATATATATTTGTATATATATATATATTTATATATATATATATATATATATATATATATATATATATAGGTACAGTGTAGCGAGAAAGTCTGGCAAATAGGTATTTCTTTAACGTATAATCATCAAATTCCCCTCAGAGATGGATCGTTTGAAGAGGTGTGATTAAGTGGCCGGCAAGATCTCCCGACTTGACTCTACTTTATATGAAACATAACTGATTCAAAAACTCTCAAATGTCTTAAGATACGAATAATTTCTCGATAAATAATAAACAATTCTATTCGAAGCTTCAAATACAGATTGTATTATTGCTAAGACAGAGGCGGTCAACATTTTGAGCTCCTGTTATAAGAAAACTATTAATATTTTTGTAAGTTAGTATGAATTGAGAAATTACAAATTGTATGTCTTGGAAAACTGTTTCTCTTATTTTTTAGTGATGTGGTACGTATTCTGTATTTTTGAAAAGGGGAGAAAATCAGCTTTTCTACGATATATCACTTGACCTATGGTGCTATTCAAAAAAATTCAAGATGGCGTCGGTACACTGAATGCTAACGTCACTCAAGTTTGACAGGACCTCTGAAAAACGGAAAATGCAATTCTGTGCATAACTCTAAAATTTAATAATTATACGTTCAATCGTTTCAAGGAAAAGACCTTGTTGCCAGACTTTCTCGCTACCCGGTATATATATATATCTATATAATATTCTACACTCATATATATATATATATATATATATATATATATATATATATATATATATATATATATATATATATATATATATATATATATATATATATATATATATATATATATATATATATAGGGTTCCGTACCCAAACCGTATTACTAAGAATTCGTCTGTCTGTCACCAGGCTGTATATCAAGAACCGCGATAGCTACACAGTTGAAATTTTCATAAATTATGTATTTGTGTTGCCGCTATAACAACAAATACTGGAAAAAAAAGAAAATGAATATTTAAGGGGGGCTCCCATACAACAAACTCAATTTTTTTCACATATTTTTGCTTGATATGAAAATGGCACGGAACCCTTCGTGCGCGAGTCCGACTCGCACTTGACCGGTTTTATTTTATTTGGTATCATATTATGTGTGTAAAATGGCGGATGTGCCAGGTGTAAATTAAATAATTTTTCTGAAATTAATTTATGGCTTACCTTCAGACTTTGACACTATCGTTCTGAATATAAGAGAATGAGCCAAAAATCTACAAAAGGAATAAAAATACAATTTAATTTTTGTTAAATTTCCAAAAATAATGAAGCTAGATAGGCTTAGAGCTACAAAATGGAAATTTTGAAAAATTATAGCGGGCAGAAAAATTGAAGAACTTCACAACTGTTTTTCATCTACAATGAACAATTCGAATTCGTTGTAGAGTAAATATTTTTTTATTGAAAATGTAACAATCTGAATAATTTCTTGGAATCTTTTCATATATATATATATATATATATATATATATATATATATATATATATATATATATATATATATATATATATATATATATATATATATATATATATATATATATATATATATATATATATATATATATATATATATATATATATATATATACACATAAAATAGTTTCAATCTATAGATCGCCTACAGGTAACTTCCAAGTTTTCTTGTATAGGTTGGAGGCACTTCTAAATGAGATATTCAGAGTCGACTCGCAAATATGGCTCACTGGAGACTTTAATGTTGATTTTGGTTCTCGATGTCAGGAAGCAAATGCTGTTCTTGGTATTACTGAGCAATTTGGGCTTATGTCCGTGGTTAATGAAGGCACTCGAATAACCTCTCACTCAGACACGAGAATAGACATTATATTTACAAACGTGGAGGCAATCACTCAGGTAGCAGATACCACTATGTCAGATCATAGACTAATAATTTCATCAGTCTGTAAGTCGCTTCTAAACCTTTCTCCAGTGAAAAAATCTGTGGCCCATAAAAGAATATTTTCTCAAAAAAACAAATCTCACATGACAGAATTACTCGGAAATGAGCACTGGGATTCTGTGTACAATGCGATGATAAATACAACAATTTCATAGATATTTTGCTGAATTACTTCAATATGGCATTTCCCCTAACTGTACGTAAGAACATAAACAAAGAAAATATATCATGGGTTACAGATGAATTAAGGACCTCCAGCTCACAGCTGAGAGATTTATATATTCTCCAAAAAAATCATCCTGTTTTAAAACCCATCTACAAACAGAGGCTCATTCAACATAAACGTTTTGTAGAAGACACCAAAAAATCATGCTTTGGTGACTTCATTCAGAATTCTGAGAACAAAAATGAAGCATCTTGGTCAATCATTAATATCCTTAAAAACAAAAAACGCTCAGTACAACCTAATATGAAAATTATCCATGATGATCAACTTATAACATCCCCTAATGAAGTAGCCAATATTTTCAACAATTTTTTTATAGCAGCACCCAAAAACGTATGTAATAGTATTCCACCAGCAAGTACATTCGACAGCTCTGAAAAGGGAGCCAGGAGTGCCTTGCAATCTGTGGTTTTTCTACCTTTCACGGAAGACGAAATGGTTCACGTATTTGCAAAACTCAAAAACAAACCATCATCAGGACCTGATGATCTCCCATGCAATATTATCAAGGAATTGAGCTCCTTTATGATGAAACCAATAACTCACATTGTGAATTTTTCTTTCGAAACAGGCGTTTTCCCGGATCGACTGAAGATTTCAAAAGTTATTCCAATACATAAAAAGAACGCCAAAACGGAGTTGAACAACTACAGACCAATATCTTTGACTCCAGTGTTTTCTAAAGTGTTTGAATATAGTATGCTGCATAGACTTAATCCATTTATTGAAAAATTCAACCTAATACCTAGTGAGCAACATGGTTTCAGGCAAAAAAAATCAACAAATACTGCCGCCGCGGAATCCATTACACATATCATAAATGCGCTGGATCAGAGGAGATATCCTGTTGGAATATACCTGGACTTGAGTAAGGCATTTGATTGTGTGCCACATGATCGACTTCTGGACAAACTTTGGTCACTTGGTATCAGAGGCAAACTACATGACTGGTTCAAGTCCTTTCTCACTAACCGAAAACAATATTCGCTTATATTCCATGATGATGGAGGAGTGATCAGTTCACACGCCTCAAGTATTGCACTTATAGAAATGGGAGTACCTCAGGGAAGCGTTGTAGCTCCTGTATTGTTCTCTCTTTATGTGGCAGATATAGTATATTACCTGGCCGATTTTAGAGTTGTTTTATATGCTGATGACCTGTCAATTCTTGTATCTAAGGAGTCACATGAACAGAACACGACAGCTTGTGAGGATCTAATGTCGAAAATTGCATACTGGTTTTCTAAAAACATGCTTTACATAAATACAACAAAAACAGAGTTCCTTATTTTTCATACGAAGCAAAAACAAATGGATAGTATATCTATGAATATTAATAACAATAACATCAATCAGAACAACAGCATTAAATTCTTAGGCATGAAAATCAGTGATACATTGGACTGGGAAGGTCACATAAATGATATAATCAAGGTGATTAATACCAAAATATTTCAGATACGGTGCATGTGCAGGGTACTGACGGTTCAAGCACTGAAACACTTCTATTATGCAGAGATCCAATCAAGATTGACTTACGGTATAATACTCTGGGGACATTCCACGGCTGCAAAGACACTCTTTATTGTTCAGAAAAAATGCATAAGAGCTCTGCTATGTAAAACTCAATACGAACCGAGTAAGCATCTATTCAGAAAACTTGAGATATTGCCTCTCGCATGCCTTTACATATTGGAAGTTGCATGTTACATCTATGAAAGGAAAAACAATCTGCTTTGTCGCAAGGACCTCCATGGCTATTTCACCCGAAACCAGAATTTTCTAAATACTCCACACAATAGAATTAAATTAACTCAGAACTGTCATCTCAGCATTGGAATACGAATATATAATAAAATTCCTCAGGACATAAAAGATCAAATTAACCATTTCAAATTCAAAAAATCGCTGTTAAAACTTCTAAGGGACGGCTTATTCTATACTTTGGAGGAATACCTTATCATGGCATAATGTAGCAGAATGGTCTATTGTGAATTTTATGATTGTGTACTCTGTGTGTTTGGTTTGATGGCCTGTCTATATTGAGTGATGTTTCAAATTTATAGTTGTAATTTTATTTTTGACGTGTTTTATACTAGTTTTGGTCCTTTTAATGAATAAATTGATTGATTGATATATATATATATATATATATATATATATATATATATATATATATATATATATATATATATATATATATATATATATCGAATATATAAAATTCTCGTGTCACGGTGTTAGAAGTTAAACTCCTCCGAAATAGCTCGACCGATTAGGATGAATTTTGTGTGCATATGGGGTAGGTCTGAGAATCGGCTAACATCTATTTTTCATCCCCCTAAATATTAAGGGTGGCCTACCCTTAATTTTTTATTTTTATTTTTCAGACAAAATTTTCTGTTCTATTTTACAACCCTGAATTTTCACTCCTCTACGATCAACCCCTATTTTTTATTTGTTAAATTCCTCCGAAATGGCTCGACCGATTCTGATGAAATTTTGTGTGCACATCGGGTAGGTCTAAGAATCGACCAGCATCTATTTTTCATGCCATTGAATGTCGAGGGTGATCCACCCCTTGATTTTTTTTTTCAGAATAAATTTTCTGTTTTATTACTATTAATACAACATTCAAAAATACATACAACTCTTAATTTTCACCCCTTTACGATCAACCCCTATTTTTTATTTGTTTAATTCCTTAGAGATGGCTCGACCGATTCTCATGAATTTTTTTTTGCATATCGGTTAGGCTGAGAATTGGAAAACATCTATTTTTCATCCCCCTGAATAATGAGGGTTCTTAATTTTCAGACAAAATTTTCTGTTCTATTTTTTTATGATACAGAATTCAAAAATACGTACAACCCTTAATTTTTAACCCTCTACGATCAACTATTTTTTATTTGTTAATTATAAACTTCAATTTTTTTGGCAAGTTTTTATTTTTATTTTGTCGTGACTAAAATAAATGAATAAAAAAATTTATATTACTCAAAATTTTTTTCCCTCCTACGATCAACACCTAATTTTTCCATCGCGATTTTCATTTTTTTAAATTTCATTCTCAGATCCGCAATAGGGTTGCAAGATGGCAATCGAAAGTAACAATAGTCGGTCTGAGAATAGGTCGTAATATATTCTTCATACCCCTAAGTGATTAGGGTGGTTCTTCACAAACATTTTTATGAATTTTGTGGATAAAAGTTTTTATTTTTACTATTTTATGATGTTGCATTAAAAATTACATACAACTCTAAATTCTCACTCAAATCAACAACCCATATTTTTGAATAGCCATTTTAATAATTTAAACAACGTTTGCCGGGTCAGATAGATTGATAGGAAGATAAAATGATAGATAGATAGTTAGATAGATAACTATCTAGATAGATAGTTAGATAGAGATGAATCGGCAGATAGATGAATAGATAGAAAGATCGATAGAAAATATAAATTATATGGCAGAATGTTTGCCGGGTCAGATAGATTGATAGATAGATATGTAGATAGATAGATAGATAGATAGATAGAGATACATTGGCAGATAGATGAATAGATAGATAGATAAAAATAAATTATATGGCAGAACAACGTTTGCCGGGTCAGCTAGTATATATATTATATATATATATATATATATATATATATATATATATATATAATATATATAAATATATATATATATATTTATATATATATATATATATATATATATATATATATAATCTCTTGATAATTATTAGCAATAACAGGCTGGTTGAATCTTAAAAAACTCGATTTTATTAAAAAGTTGACGTTTCACTACGACATTCGTAGTTTTTCAAAACTTTTTAAAAAATTGAAATTTCTTCGACATTTATTGATTTGAAAAAATTTGAATAGACAAAGACTACTTTGTCTTGCTAAAATTTTTTTCGAATGTGGATATTTATTACGTGCTATTCAGTCTAATATCAACATTCAAAATTGTTATCATTAGATGGTAAGGGAAACCACAGAAACCTTTACCTACGCAATGTTCGAAAATAAAAATAATAGGGTACTATTTATCTAACAACAAAGAAATTAGTCGCAGGAAAATATTAAAAAAGTAGAGCAAAATTATCGGTATAGAACGTTTATATGGAAGCAGCCGTTGACACTTGTTTCGGACTCTTTGGTCCTCATCAGAACGGCGTAGCAAAGCATTGGATTGAAAATTTGGAGATGAAAATAGTACAACAAATCAAAACCTCTGCTACGGAAGACAAACACACCTTTGTGGACTATTGTTTGAACTCTCCGGTTTGGGAGATTTGGTCAAACTCTGCCACGGAGGCGATTAATGCCATCCGCGAGATCTCAGAACGAGTAAATAAACAATAATAAAGAAATTAGTCGCGGGAAAATATTAAATAAGTAGAGCAAAATTATTGGTATAGCCCGTTTATATGGAAGTAGCCGTTTTTAATGAAATTTTTATTTAGAATTTCAAATCTTAAAAAGGTACTCACAATCTAGAACAATGTTTGAAACTCTCAGCTTAAGTTTGGGATCATTGCCATATTTTCAGCTTGCAATATTTAATTATTTATTCGAATTGTTGTTGCCTGTGATCTATTTTTAATCTCTTGATAATTATTAGCAATAACAGGCTGGTTGAATCTTAAAAAACTCGATTTTATTGAAAAGTTGACGTTTCACTACGACATTCGTAGTTTTTCAAAACTTTTGAAAAAATTGAAATTTCTTTGACATTTATTGATTTGAAAAAATTTGAATAGACAAAGACTACTTTGTCTTGCTAAAATTTTTTTCGAATGTCAACGGCTGCTTCCATATAAACGTTCTATACCGATAATTCTGCTCTACCTTTTTAATATTTTCCTGCGACTAATTTCTTTGTTGTTAGATAAATAGTACCCTATTATTTTTATTTTCGAACATTACGTAGGTAAAGGTTTCTGTGGTTTCCCTTACCATCTAATGATAACAATTTTGAATGTTGATATTAGACTGAATAGCACGTAATAAATAACCACATTCGACAAAAATTTTAGCAAGACAAAGTAGTCTTATTCTATTCAAATTTTTTCAAATCAATAAATGTCAAAGAAATTTCCATTTTTTCAAAAATTTTGAAAAACTACGAATGTCGTAGTGAAACGTCAACTTTTTAATAAAATCGAGTTTTTTAAGATTCAACCAGCCTGTTATTGCTAATAATTATCAAGAGATTAAAAATAGATCACAGGCAACAACAATTCGAATAAATAATTATATATATATATATATATATATATATATATATATATATATATATATATATATATATATATATATACGAGTGGTTTACTTCATTTGGTTAGCAAATGTACCTAATCTTTGAAAATTCGAAAAGGGTCTACATTTCACATTTTTACTTAGTTTAATTATTTTATTTTACCTCAATATGCATTATATGAGTTCACGTGAATAAAATGATTTATTTCTCAATCCAAAACATATGTACTATTTTCAATATTCAGAATTTATTCAGTTCTCTGTAAACAATAAATGATTGAAGGAAAACAGGATAATCTTACATGGAGATTTAACTCCTTTCTTCGAACTAACTAGGCATCTATATTTTCTATCTGTCAAAAGTTGTTTATGTACGTTGGATCGATCTGAGTAGAGACGTCCCTGGGAAAATCGCGTAACTATCCAGTTCCCAGATATTCCCAGTTATCCTCTCAGAGTAGACGCCGACTTGTCTAGACTTTTCGGCTTCAATATTCGTTACGTCACAAATTTTCTGGAATTATCAGTTTATCCAACCGCTTTTTGGTGCAGATTGTGGAAATCCAGCCAATTATCTATTAGTTCCATAGGTTTCGTCGAGTGGCAGTTTTGTCTCGTTAACGGGTTGATTTAATTTGCCTTCGAGATGATATCATGGTATTGAGATTGAGATATTCGAAATCAATTGTGACGATGAATAATCATGTTTTTTTATTAGTCCTTTTTTCCCTGATGATAATAGACTATTGCAACGTATCACCAGTCAACAGTCAGATGAGAGAGTAGTTTTTTATACGTTCTAGACCTCCTAGACAACGATTTTCAAAATTGTTTTGATTTCCGTTATATAGATACATACACACACACACACACATATATATATATATATATATATATATATATATATATATATATATATATATATATATATATATATATATGTTCAGAAAGATTTCGCGGTCGGAAGTATTTGAAAAACTTGGTTCACGGAATGAACCGCGTAAATGTTCTGAAAAATCTCGACGTTTCGGCTCCTTTTGCGAAGCCATCTTCAGGAGAATTAGAAGGGAAATAATTCAGACTCGTGGCCTCAATCTGCCTACTCCACGAATCGAATTTAGGAGGAATCGGAAACAATACGATTGCGTGGTCTCAACCTGCCTACTCCACTAACCGTATTGCTTCCTGTCAACTCTGAAGTCTCAATCTGCCTACTCTTCAGAGTCAACTGACGGGCCGATCGTCGCGTGGCCGTATTTATAGGGGAGGGGGTGGGTACTCACGCTCATCAGTGCGGGATGCACTCTGATTGGGCGTTACATGGCGACCACTGAGAAGTGGTTTCCATGCTGATGGGAGTCTGTGACTGTCATCTCTGGTGTTCAAACAATTTGGACGTTTTTCTATTTCTACAGCTTCACGGATAATTCGGGATTTGAAAGATCGGACGGGAGCAATAGTTCTTGTATTGGGGAAATCGATAATGTGGCCTGTATGGGTGTGATGTTGGGAAAGGGCGTTGGCGATATCTGAGTGTCTTACCGAAAGTGAATGTTCCTTGGCACGGACCTGAATTCGTCGGTTCGTTTGTCCTATATAGGAACGAGGACAATTGGAACAGGGAATCTCATAAACACCGTGATTTTCGTTAGGAATTTTATCCTTGACGGATCTGACCAGATGGGAGAGTTTTTGTTGAGTAGTGAATATTGTTGAACTATTGCTCCCGTCCGATCTTTCAAATCCCGAATTATCCGTGAAGCTGTAGAAATAGAAAAACGTCCAAATTTTGAACACCAGAGATGACAGTCACAGACTCTCATCAGCATGGAAACCACTTCTCAGTGGTCGCCATGTAACGCCCAATCAGAGTGCATCCCGCACTGATGAGCGTGAGTACCCACCCCCCTCCCCTATAAATACGGCCACGCGACGATCGGCCCGTCAGTTGACTCTGAAGAGTAGGCAGATTGAGACTTCAGAGTTGACAGGAAGCAATACGGTTAGTGGAGTAGGCAGGTTGAGACCACGCAATCGTATTGTTTCCGATTCCTCCTAAATCGATCGTTGGAGTAGGCAGATTGAGGCCACGAGTCTGAATTATTTCCCTTCTAATTCTCCTGAAGATGGCTTCGCAAAAGGAGCCGAAACGTAGATTTTTTTCAAATCTTTTATGCGGTTCATTCCGTTAAAAAAGTTTTTCTTATATATATATATATATATATATATATATATATATATATATATATATATATATATATATATATCTATATATATATATATATATATATCTATATATGTACAGCAGAGGCGGCTAGTCAAAGGAGGCTAAGCCTCCTCAATAATATTCCGTGTATCACTAATATATTATATTGAATAGTCAGCACTCAGCATATTCATATTAATCAAAATCATATTATTTTATGCACCTACCTTCCTTTCAACCTACATTATATAATATAATTCATTAATTAAGATAGAAGGTATTTACATTTACTGCATTTCATTCATTTCAAGATTTGTGGCAACGCTGCGGAGGCTTAGAAAGGTATATTCTCAACGTTCATTATGCCTGCCACAGAAAAGCAAACAACGGTGCAAATACTCCGAATGAATACTTCATTGCAATAGAAAAGCAAAACACATGTAAATGGCAACAACGATAGGAACCCAGTCTCATACAATGTCGACCAATCACAACTATAGAATTTCGCGTGACATCGAGTGAATTCGTTGGAAAGCATTAATTGAATCGTAGTGTGATCGTAGTTACTAATGGCCGTAAACAGCAGCGTGTTTACTTATATTGCTCACGTATTATTTTAATATGAGTTTGGTTACTGAAGTTAATTTCAAAAATTTCAATGGTGACTTAGTGGAATATTTGTTATCCCATAACTTCAGTGCACTAAGTTATGAGGATAAAGTTTTGATAGAAACATTGCGACCTACCCCTGAATTAAACAATTTGGTGCAGCGTAACAGACAACAAAACCGCGGTTTTAATAGAAGGAATTATGAGAGACATCCTTGCCTAACCGGATCACAGGTAAAAAATAAATTATTTTGTTGGCAGTGTTTACTTTTTACTAGTGAAAATGTCTCTGTTTGGGGCCGCTTAGGATTTGAGGATTTAATTCTATACCTAGTTGAAAGTAATGATTTGAATCAAGATTTACCCCAAGTTTATAAACTCTTATGTCTAATTGTTTCTATCCCGGTGACATCGGCTTCCGTAGAGCGCTCGTTTTCCACTCTTAAGAGAATTAAAACTTATTTACGAAATTCAATGAGCCAGGATCGTTTGAAAAATATTATTTTGTTGTCTATTGAAAAGGAATTGGTAAAACTTTCGGCGAAAGACAAAAAATTTGATGAGGATATTATAGATCATTTTGCTAACGTTTAAGATCGCAGAATCCCGCTAATCTTCAAAAATATATAATAACTTTTTATTTTCTCTCACCAGCTGTTAACAAATTCGTTAATTAGGTAGGTAGGTACCTATTTTGTGATAGAAAAAAAATTTTGATGAATAGATGAATTGATTAATTGGCTGAGAAGAGTTTTTGTGAATATTGTAAATAGGAGTTGTAGGTCTCAAGGTAGACACTCGAAAGTGAAAAGAAATTAGTAGCTTAGGGTGCTTGTTTTACTTTGATTTTCTTTAAATTATAAAGCGGTTGACCTTGAAATCCTAAAAATTTTCGCCTATGGTGTATTTCTTAACACCTCTTGTAGCCTCCTCAAACCAAAATCTCACGAGCCGCCACTGATGTACAGGGTGTTCGGCACATGAAGCAACAAATTTTTTGGGGTATTGTTAGGGTCAAAGGACTCAGCTTTTCTCTTTGGACCCTGGGTCCTAAGACTCGCGGTTGAGGAGATATAATTTTTAAAAAAAAAATTTCCAAAATCCCGCTCTTGAACCCTTATAAGTTTTTTATTAATACCTGTAAAAGCCCAATTTCTTCAAATGAATATTCTGTGATGTGCGCTTATTCAAATGGTAAATAGTTTTTATTACAACTGTTGGTACCAAAGGTTCATACAAGGATTTTTATTCCACAAAATTGGTGATTTTGTGAAAATGAATCAACTTGAAAATTCAATGTTGAAAAAAGTCACAACAATTGAGAGCTTCACTCTCCTTTGAAACCTTTTTTACTTAATAAACTTTTTAACGGTATGCTACACATTGATAAGAAAAAAATATTTCTGCTTTAAATTGCGGATATTCCTTCACAAAGACAGAAATCGTTCAGATTCAATGAAGAAAAAAATTTTGTTTTTATGATCGTATAACAATAATTTAATACCTACCTGGTTTCTTGTTGCACATTTTGTTGGAAATTTTTTTTTTGTTGAATCAGAAATATTTTTTTTAAAACAAAATGTGTACCTTGCAAAGAGAGCAGACAGGTATTAAATTATTATAAATAGTAGCTTTTGTTCGAATAAACGATCATTAAATTACATTTTGATCGAACAAAAAAGAAAAATATTTCTGCTTCAACAAATAAGTAGCTACCGTAACGGCTGAAGTAAGAAAGAGCTGCCAGACGTGCATTAGGAACAAGGGAGAACAGGTCGAACAAAATTTATAGCAAGAGAACAGTTACCTATATGTTAAATTATTGTTAGTAGTTTAACTTTCGTTCAAATAAACGATCATAAAAATAAAATTATTTTCCTAAGTTCGAACGATTTCCGTCTTTCTGAAGGAATATCCGCAATTTGAAGCAAAAATGTTTTTTTCTTATCAATGTGCAGCATAGCGTTAAAAAGTTAATTAAGTAAAGAAGTTTTTGAAGGAGATTGAAGCTCTCAATTGTTATTACTTTTCTCATCATTGAATTTTTAAGTTGATTCATTTTCACAAAATCATCAATTTTGTGGAATAAAAATCCTCGTATGCGCCTTTGGTACCAACAGTTTTATCGGTATAGAACGCTTATATGGAAGTGGCAAAGTTTGACCAAATCTCCCATACCGGAGAGTTCAAGCAATAAACCACAAATGTGTGATTGTCTTCCATAATAGAGGATTTTGTTTGTTATACTATTTTCATCTCCAAATTTTCATTCCAATGCTTAGCTACGCCGTTCTGATGAGGACCAAAGAGTCCGAAACACGTGTCAATGGCTGCTTCCATATACGCGTTCTATACCGATAATTCTGCTCTACTTTTTTAATATTTTCCCGTACTAATTTCTTTGTTGTTAGATAAATAGTAACCTATTATTATTTTTTTCGAACATTACGTGGGTAAAGGTTTCTGCAGTTTCCCTTACCTTCTAATGATAACAATTTTGAATGTTGATATTAGACTGAATAGCACATAATAAATAACAAAGAACAACCACATCCGAAAAAAATTTTAACAAGACAAGTCGTCTGTTCTATTTAAAAATTTAAAAATTTTTTCGAATCAGTAGATGTCAGAGAAATTTCAATTTTTCGAATATCGTAGTGAAAACGTCAACTTTTTTAATAAATCGAGTTTTTTAAGATTCAACCAGCCCTGTTATTGCTAATAATTATCAAGAGATTAAAAATATATCATAATAATATATATATATATATATATATATATATATATATATATATATATATATATATATATATATATATATATATATATATATATATATATATATATATAAGGTGATCAAGGTAATAAATATTGTTCAAACATTAGAAGGCGCAATCGTTTTTTGGATTCGTCACAAAAATCAAAATTGAATTAATAGATTTTTCATTTTTTTTTCATTCAGAAAACCTGCTTTCCTAATGCAGCTCCCTGCGATATCGCTGTTTTTTTCGATTAGCTATTAAAGCATTATTTTTCAATTCATAATTCAATCCGTTCGAATCACATCTCGACATGATGCACTTCGCTGGATAAATAAGACCTTAGTGACAGAGCTCTGCTGCTCGCGAATTTTTTGTATACTATCAACTATAATTTGTTTTCCGGTAATTACACACTAAGGAATACCTCTACAATAGATAAACATATATCGATGAGTAGAATATTGAGCGTCTAAAATTGATTAACACAGCAAATTAATGAATGAGTAAATGTGTTGGTATGGAATTTGAAAGAAAATTAGCAGAAACGATCAGACGACTGGTCCTACAAAATATTGATGACTTCATTATGACATTTACTCCGAATAATCTCATGAGCTAATATTTGAGGTAACACAATCTTCAAATTATCTTTATCTACATTAAATTATCTTTGTAGGTATTTGACTTTCCACATGGAATATGACGTTATAAAGAAATAAAAACTAACTTTCTACAGGTTGATAGAAAATATATTGAGTAAACGCGTTTCGTCATAACATTGCCTTCATCTCATACTAAATTATGGTATATCAAAAAATATCTACTTATATGAAAAATTTAACATAACAGAGGGGGTTTCTAGAGAAACCAAACAACAATATAAGCAATTCATTCAGAGTCATTGGTAGGTATATTAAACAGATTAAGGAGAGGACAAGGGTTTGGTTCAATTTGGTTATTAATTAGGTTTCCGGAATTTTTATATTAATTGATGTAAAGGGATTCCCAATAATTGGTTTTCTGGGGACTATTTTCGAACTGTAATATATTATAATTGTGATTAAAAGTATGGTTTTCTTGAATGAGATGGCACGCATAATTAGAGTCAGTTTTCTGCTTAATATAGCTTGTTGGTGTTCATTTATTCGAGTTTTAAAATTTCTAATTGTGCGTCCTATATAGAATTTATCACAATCGTTACAGTCGAGTCTATGAAGACCAGTACGTTCATCTCTATGAATTTTGATTTGTTGTTTTTAATCAATTTTCCAATGCTATTGTTGGTTTTATTTGAAACAATTTCATGTTTTCGAAAGGTTTGCCCAAGTATGTTTAACTGCTAAATACTGTACTTTTATCGGTTATATGTGGATATACTTGTGAAATTGCCATTTTGTATATTTTCTTCTGAATGAGACCGCCAATCATATTGGGTGAATAACAATTCAACACATGGAATATTTTTAGTCATATGGGTTTCTTGAATACAGGAAAAAAGATACAATTTGATTGTAATTTCATGGATTGTTATCCCCCTGAATAGTAGGACAACCCCTTCAAGAATCTTAAATGGACTGAGGTTAATATATTTTCAGTTGGCACCTTTCAAGATCAAAATTGAAGCACTGAAATGAACCCCTGAATGTGGTCTACTTATTAGTGTGCCTTTTTGACCCTAAAGATTATAATTTAGTTAATTCAAGGTATGAAATTCATCACCCAAATAGTCAAATCTTCATGGAACCTTAGAAAGAGGATGACCATTTTCTTTAGCTCATAAGCGAGCAAATTTGATATTTAAAACGAGATTTAAAACTGTTTTTTTTTCAGAATTCCAAGCATATTAGGCTCTCCTTATGATCTCTTTACGACCCCCTAGGGCCTAGGCGAGGAGAAGCGCCCCACTGGTTGAGAAGTCTCACCTGTAACTTAATCTAGAGGAGCTGTTCATTTGCACAAGGCCGAGAAAACTCAAGAAATCTCTATATGAAAATATAGGCAGTTGTCATCCTATATGAACTTCAAAATAATCAGGTTATATATCTCAAACTTCCTGCATAATTACAAATCGTGTCAGTTTGACAGAATAATCAGACTGTCAAACTGACACTCTTTGTAATTTAGCAGTTATCGATGCATAACCTGATTATTTTGAAGTTCATATAGGATGAATTTTGGGTTTAAGAATTTTCTATGAAGAATACAATTTTTTGATAAAACAAATAATGAAAAAGTTTTCCACATCTAGTGAACTTACCTACGTAATATACATATGTCATTTCTTTAACTCTTTAGCAGTTTCAATAAAAGATGCCTGTCCTTGAAAAGAACAGGCCTAAGTTCTTTTGTTTACAAGACCCCTTTCAATTTTTGACAAGGAATCACTCCTAAAATATTTCGCAATTATTTGGAAAAAAAATCAGACATCAAAAAAATCTCGAAAATCGTGGTTCTTGAAGTCTAAAACAGATTAAAGAAAAACCACTTCTGCATCTAACTATTCACTTCTGATTCAGTGCAATAGGCTTTTCTTCTTTTTTTTTTGCTCGAGAAAAATACGACTGAAAATTCACAATAATCTTAGATTCAAAACCATTGCATTATACATTATTTTATTGATCATATGGAACTTTTGTGCAGAAAAATCCACGCAAAAAAATCATAATCTGAAATAGCTTAATCGTGGACAAAATATTTATAATGATCTCAATCTCTAAAACTCTCAGTCTTAAATTCATATTTTCTATAAATCATTAAAAAAGCAAACAGAAATATCCCATTCAACTTAAAATGACTCACTTGAAATCATTCCAATTTATAAATTGAATATCGCAATTATAAGGCTATCCTAACATGTAAATATAAGTTCAGAAAATTGAAGAACTCTATTTCTCTGATATTGATTTTTCTTATTCAATTTTTCCTCTCAATAAAGCTCATTAGCAGAGGTACATCAACAGACAATTCTGAATAAGCAACTAGGAATTTTCTTTAAAGACAGAAACATCGTATAGCTATGTATATTTTTCTATTTCTTGAGAAATCCACTGGTTGTACAGGATGGACTTTTTTCTTGAAACGGCGGAAGAGTTAAAGAAATGACCTTTTGTGAGCGTGTTTTAACAACAAAAATCTATGAAACTTTTTTTAATTTTGTTGTTATCTCTTAATGACGTGAAATATTCCATTATTTACCAGGTTAAATCCTGCATGGTTTCATGGACAATATTTTTTGATATCTTGAATATTCGCTAAAGTATAGATAATTTTAGGATGACGTCATAACAAATCCGCCATGTTGCTTGGAGGGCAAACAAAACATTTCGGCCTATGTTTACAGTGTGAAAGTCGTTACGGAGTTTTCAATATATTATTAAAATGCCACAGTTTTGTTATGTGTTCAATGAGATCGGAAAGAGACCAATCTCTTCAGGATTACCACCGCGCTCAAAAACCGTGAAGACTATTTAAATGCCTTGTCAAAACAACGACGTGACTTATGGGTTAGGGCTTTAAAAAGGGGTCCTCTGAGCGAAAGTATGCTGAGAAATGCTAAAAGTTGTTTAAGACATTTCCTATTGGGTGAGTATTTTGATTATATTTGAGTTTGGATCCTTGATTTTTCAAAATAATATCCTGAAAAAGGTACAAAACTCGGTACAAAAAGAACAACAAAACAATGATGCTAAAAGCTAAATAAAAGTAATGCTCTTATATATTTAAGACAATAAGCCCCACTAGAGGATAAGAATAACCCAGATTGGGTACCCACTCAAAACATGGGATATATAATTGGTGAAAAAAAGATGTACAGTCCCTGAATCGACACGAAAGAAGTACAGTGAGGTCAGATGAACGAATGTAATAGTTAATCAATTGTTTAGAGTAAGGTGACTTCTAATTTATGATCACTTTGTATTTTCTTGGAGATGAAGCTATTTAAAAAAAAAGAAATTGCTTATTTCCAATCATATGTAATATTGTTGAAAAATTAAAAACAGTTAATGTAAAATTATTTATCCATTTTTGACAACAAATTCAATGATTTAATCAAGTCAATGGATTTCGTAGAAGGCACAGGCCACTTTCCAAGCCTTTGTGTGTAGGAAACAGATTCATTTTCGTTTTCAGCTGGACGAGCTTATAAACAAAACAACAATGCTACCACATGACTACAAACTTCCCCCAAACCTGCCACACATGTGCAATGTCCACTGGAAACAGCCCTATCTGATATCGGGATTAGCCAAACCTGAGGAGTTCTTCCCTTACTTTGTGAGAAAGTCTAATCTGTAACAATAAGAAAGTTATTGATAAAAAATATAATAGTGACATATAACAACTAGAAATAATAGAATTGTTTGATATGCCTAGCCTTCCAACAACACTGTAGGCATTATCATTCATTTATCGAGCCAAACATCTTGGACATACCCAGCCTCATATTTATAGGCCAATAAAGATTTGTAGGCTTTAAGCTGCTGTCCAGTGTATAAGATATGACAAAGGATTAGATAATTTACCAAAGCCATCAAAGATACTGAAGAGATCAACTCCAGATCCTTGGACAACCTACTTTCTCCAAGTGAATATGGGTCTATATCGTCTATTATCTCCAATTTATTGTCGTAGCGGGCTTTCACATCAACGGTAAAAATTGAATAATATTCAGAACGTGACATAATTCAAGAATTTGTTGAATTTTTACTCTGAAAACACTACAAAACTCAAAAAAACAAAGAAATGCATCTATCAATAACGAGGATCAAAGGATAAAACAAAGTTTGTTTGACCTCCACTGAAAATGGCGGACCTGTCAAAGTCACGTGACCTGAAATGGTCTATATGCTATAAAGTCTGCTTTCAAATTCCTTTCCTTATTAGAAGCTTGTGGAAGATTACATGTGGGAACGGCATTTATTTTTCTCTTTAAACTCTTCTTTCAACTGCAGCATCTTGAAACTTCAATTATAAAGAAAACTAACCCAAATTTTAACCATAGGAGTTAATAACTTGGAAAAATGTAATTTTCTTTTGTAAAATTTACACCGTCATTATCGGAGTTATGTGAATCTTCTTCAGATTGATTTTCCATACCTTCACAATTTTTTTCTTTTCTACAAAATAATTTTCTCGATCTACAAAATACTTGATTGACTTCGGAAACCGATAAAAGCTAACAAGTGCATTTCTATATGCTTTAGAATTAAAATTTTTCACGCAACAGCACTCTCTAGAGTTGCTGATTCTACATTTTGCAAAATATGCAATCTCCATTTCTCACCTTTTGCCCCATAAATTTTTAACGAATTAGAAACTTAGACATGCTATTGCATATGTTACCATTAGAAATAAAAACGTCATCCATCTGATGGAACATCAGATCCCAAAAGCCATTACGATTTATTTTCAATACATAGTGATAGTATTTAAAAAATGAATTCTGTATAACAAAATTAAGTTTCTAATTGAGCTTTATGAATACAAATCGCTGAGATGAAATTAGTTTCGACTAGTTTTCGCACGAAAATCATATTTATCATGAAGATTTTCACATTTCTTTCGAACCTCTCTGTATTTATGAATTTCTTTCAACCCTCCGTCTCGTCCACGTGAAGAAGTGCTCATTTGGGATAGACGAATGATGTTTGGGGTTTGCCCACCACCCTCGCGAATTCAAGCATATAAAACCGAGAACTTCCCCACGTTTCTACCATTTTAGTTCTTCATTCCGGTTTGACTAGTTCATCCAAACAGAACTTCTTAACAGTGATTGGATCACCTCCAGTTAGGTAGGTGAAAGATTTTTCTATATTTCATAATTGACAAATTTTTTTTCGAAATTATTATTTAAATTTATTTAACATTGTCATATAATTACACTCATTCAAAATGTAGATACTTCTTTATTAATTAACCTTAACTATCTTCGAAAAATAGTATAAGAGAAAACACTACAAATTTCAGATTGCGATTTTAGAGTTGAACTCAATCGAAAATAAATTTCCGAACAATTATTCATTTTTTTTAAACTGATATATATCATCAAAAGAAAAAGATAATATTCTCAATTTTGGTTTTATGCTCATGTCTTGATTTCGCCTTATTAAATATTATATTTCTATTATAATGTTAACACTATCATTATCAAATAAATTGATGCATTTCTTATTCAAATTAGAGGGAAGAATTACAAACATATTGATATATAGATTTTTTTCAAATTTTCATTTATTGATAGCATACCTAAAATTTTGTTCAAATAAAATGTTATAAACTTATAAAATTCAGATAATATTTTAATGATATCTATATAGGTCATATCGATTTATACAGTTCACATAGAAATTCACTGCGCTTCTTTTCATATATATTATATTAAATCAAAAACAGACAATGTAAATTCAATTGCACTACTTATGTTTTCAAAAACTCAAGAAGCAGATTTCAAATACTAATTAATTTTTAATATAATAAAATTACCTCAAAAATATTTTTTTGTCCATCATTGTATATGCATAAAAATACACAGACACACACACACACATATATATAAATATATATATATATATATATATATATATATATATATATATATATATATATATATATACTTATATATAATTATTCATTCGAATTGTTGTTGCCTGTGAACTATTTCTAATCTTTTGATAATTATTAGCAATAACAGGTTTGTTGAATCTCAAAAAACTCGATTTTATTAAAAAGTTTTGATAAAGCTACGAATGTTGTGGCGAAACGTCAACTTTTTAATAAAATCGAGTTTTTTGAGATTCAACAAACCTGTTATTGCTAATAATTATCAAAAGATGAAAATGTGGAAATTGTTGTTGCCTGTGCTCTATTTTAAATTATATAACTTTTATTAGCAATTAGTTTGTTGATGTTTGGAAATCATATTGGTAAGTTAACGTTTCGTGTAAACTCTAAAAACAGAGTATTTTTCAAAATTATCCAGTTTCGGCTGTACCAGTCTTAGTTTGCTAATTAAGTGCTAATCATTCTAACCAGTAGTCAGGTCTTTCTAACTCACATTATGTCAGTAAGCGTTTCTGTGGTTTTCCTTACATACTATTATTAGCAGATCTGACTGCTGATATAAGACTGAATAACATGTAATTAGTAACTAGACGTCACAGCCCGAAAACATTAGTTTCAACATTTCAAAAGTTTCGAGAAAGTCACGAATTTCATAACGAAACAGTTCAATTAAGTTGGTTTTCTCGCTGAAATGGCCTGTTATTGCTAAGAGAAGACAAGTATATATATATATATATATATACATATATAGATATATATATATATATATATATATATATATATTTAACAACTCAGTTGTTACTTCCCCAGTGCAATGAGCTGGTGCCCCATCCAGGTAAAATTATTTTGTAAACGTACAAATTTTCTCTCGTTTATTGGTTGTCAATAGGTATACATTTCATTGAATTTCCCGCATGTTCTTGCTATTATTTGGTCACATTGACCATGTACAATAAATAACTTCATCAAAACTTCATGATAATAGTTATTGCCTTCCATTGTGATTGTTTTCAAATCAAATTTTCGTTAATGAACGCGCGAACGAACGTTTTATTGTTGATGGACTAATTGTCAAATTTTCATAATGACATCTGTCTTGACATTTCATAGCTACCTAATACAAAATATGGCTAAATAATCCGATTTTTTTAGAAACTTGCTTTTATTTCGGAAACCTGACTTTTTAGGTATAGGAACATGATATATCATTTGAAAGAAATTTCAATTTTCTTTCGAGATAGTCAATAATATACAGGGTATTACATTTGAAAAAATTCACTTTTTACTATTTTTGTATTTATCGTTAAAATCGCAAATTTTGAAGGACCCTGTATAATGGAGAACAAAGTCCTTAGAATATTCCTAATACGTCAGAACTTGGTAAACCACACTTAAAATTTCAGCGTCCTACGAATCTGAATACCTTAGTGTTGAACATTTAATTGAAGCTATGTTTTGCACAAAAAAATAAGGAAACCATTTAATTTCTCGAAAACCTCTGGAGATAGGTATAGGGAAGTATCATACAAAAAACAATTGGAAAATGGTGAAGAAGCAAAAAATGGAATAATATATAGGGTGTCTCCTTTGAAATTTCAGTAGTTCTGCTACTTTTTAGTATAAGCGGCAACGCCGCAGCGCCACTATTATTTTAGATCCATAGAGCAAAATCAATTACCCATGAAACCAAATTTTCAGAATAATCTGATGTGCCGTTCTCCGTAAACGTCTAACCTACCATCCACCGTGAGTGACCCTGAATATATATATATATATATATATAATATATATATATATATATATAATATATATATATATATATATATATATATATATATATAATATATATATATATGCCAGACCCACTATATACAGAGTCCGGAAAAATGTCCTCCCAGATTTTGCGCCTTCACTGTGTTGGAGCAGTTGAACGATCTCCTACCCTAAATATGCCTCTGCTTTGCGTTTGTAAGATCGTTCTGTGAGAAGAATTTTATCCGCCGATCTCAAGTTCCACCCATCTTCTTCTTTTTCTCCAAGTGCCTTACCCGGTTTCTGGCGTAGGCGACCTCTCTGCAACTATTCGTGTTGTGCGTGATACAGTGATACACGAATAGAAGGGACCTACGGTTTTACGACGGTTCCGAACGTCTTTATAGAGAGGCTTTACAAGGCAGAATACTTCTCGGTGGTTTGCCATTCCCTTCCGAGAGGTGGCTCCGCATTAATTCGTTGGTTCGGCCGGGATTCAATTCGCCGACCTTCTGTTCAGTAGACCGACGCACTGACCACTGAGCTACGGAGTTTGTAAGATCGTTCTCTGAGAAGAATTTTATCCGCCGATCTGAAGTTCCACCCATACAAAATGATAATAGTGCAAGAAATTAGTGCACGGAACTGGGAAAATGGCAGAGCATGTTTCAACGATATTCTCATAAACGTCCCACAAAATGATCTCTTAATAACGAGCTCATTTCCATTTATCTGGCTGTGTGAATAAGCAAAATTTTCGGTACTGGGCACCAGAAAATCCGCGCCAGCTCCATGAAAGGCCACTTCACAGCCTTCGTATTACCGTTTGGTATGCTGTTGGATCCTTTGCCGTTTGAGAATGTGTGTTTTTGTATCGAAATAAATGGTCGCCACTTGCACTTTGTCAATTTTCAAAACTTAATGAAAAGAAATAGCATAGCATACATTTTCAGTTAATGAATACAAAAATTTAAAAGCATTCACAATGGCGTTTTTATTCAAGAGTAAAATGTGGAAAATCGTTTTGCCGGACTCTGTGTGTATATATATATATATATATATATATATTATATATATATATATATATATATATATATTATATATATATATATATATATATATATATATTATATATATATATATATATATATATATATTATATATACCGTGAGAATCATTCAAGGTATACATAGGGAAAACAACAATACAGATTACTTGTCGTTGCTTAGCGATATTATTGATACGTCGCAGTTGTCATAATTGCTTTGGCTTTCAAGGAAGTAGTTAATCTTATTAACTATGTAAGAGTAAGTCATGACACGTAGAGCTTAGCTTAACTGCAATGAAAGGAAAATAAAGACTGAAACGAAGAAAAACACTTTCATATTATCAAAGTAAAATAGCAGCAAAATTTAAAAGAACATTTAATGTTTGCAAACATCTCATCCGAGATCGGAGTTAGAGCACCATACCAAAATTCAATGAAAATAAGACAATAGATGTAACTAGTGTAGTTGAGAACAGCAGTATAAATTCAGAGACAGTAGCTCTTAACAAAAAAACATTCGAAAAAAGAAGGGTCACTACTTTAATTCTTGGTAATTTTGGTACTTGTATGATCTAAATGTTTCTTGCGTAGAATTCGCATCACCGAACTTTGTGAAATGGAATGGCAGCGGCTACTGATCCTGAATTTATACTGCTGTTCTCGACAACACTATTTATTACATCTATTCTCTTATTTTCATTGATTTTGTATGTGCTCTAACTCCGATCTCTGATGGTGAGTTTGCAAACAGCCTGTGTCTACATTTTGCTGTTATCTTTGATATTGTTCTTATGGACGGAACCGGTCTCTCAGGATATTCAACGCTAAAATGATCTCTCATTTGTCTTAAACTAAAGCCATTGCAGTACCAATCTGTAAGAGCGAATCTTTTCTTGTAGTGTGTAAATGTACATTTTCAAACTTAATACGATAAGAAATGAAAGTTATCAACAATCACGTCTGAAGTACTTCAAGTTGTCAAGTTTAAAAATCATCATATTACCATAGCAACAACTTGATATGCTATATTCGTATGTATACCTTCAAATGGCGCAAACATGTTTCATTGGATCTAATGCAATGGTTTTTCTATGTATACCTTGAAATAATTCTCACTATATATATATATATATATATATATATATATATATATATATATATATATATAAATATATATATATATATATATATATATATATATATATATATATAAATATATATTATATGATATATATAGTATATGTATAAATACATATCATTATATTCAAAACATGTAACAAAATGTAAAAGTAGGTACAGAAATTGTAGATATAAAAAACATGTTTTTAGATTCCGAGCTTATGTAAAACAGTTTATTTCTTTCAATTGTTTATAAGTCAATTTGTTATCACTATATTTCCAACTGTATAGTGCTTGAAGAAAGCAATTTAGTTGCTTCTATAATTATTCCTTATCCATCTGCTTATTAAAAGCTCATAAAAATGATGGGAAATAATTGAAAGGTAAGCTTTAGAAAATATGTAATTAAACGACTCATACAATTTTTCCTCTGAAGTGTTTTTCGGTTATTCAGCATTTTGTGTATTGCAATGTTATAAGTATTTCTATGAAGTTAATAACTTTTTTTACTGCAAAAAAATCATAGTGAAAAAAGTCTATTGTGGATATAATTTTATAATCAAAGTTATATTGAAGGCATTATCAGCTGTTATTGATATTATTGAATTTCGGTTAAACCATTACATTTATAGATATATTTCCAGATCAAAATGATGAGCATAAACACACCGATAATCTTCCTACTAGTAGTCACAATTTCCATTTTAACCATCACTGAAAAATCCGATGCCAGATATTTATCGGCAAGATCGAGCCCCGACAGAATCGACAAATTGAGGGAACTTCTCAAAGAAGTGAGTAAAATACGGCAGGTACCAACACATTTCATTTTTCATTTTTGTTTGAGTTGCTATCGCTTTGTACAAAACTTTTCTCGAGTGCAACATGCTCATTATTTTATTTCATCGTTCATTATGTTAGGATAAGGCTAATAATTATATGAATCGACTGTTCTTATCCGAAATTTAAACTGTTGTCACACCCCTCACGCCCCTACCTCGCTACGCCCTGTATATTTTACGAATACGTTGATTAAGCATTTATTATTATTTGTAAATGTTAGCAGTTGACATGATGGAACAAAATTATAAAATTATTAAAAGTGTAATTCATTCGGTATCTTAGATTTTTGCGATTAGCGGTTGGCCTAAAACCGCCTTTTTCGCCTAGAAAAAGGCAAGAGCCCAGATTAGCTATTTAATCAGGCTGATCCACACACACACGAGGACCAAGCTAGTTAGTTGAGTACGTAAGGTACGCTGGCTAGTATTTGGGAGGTCTTGGGTTCAAACCCCGGGGCCGACTGGTCTGCCATGAGTTTTTTTCAGAGGTTTCCTCATGGTAATGTAAGTCACTGCTTGCAAACTTATAAGGCGAATGTTGGGCCAGTATTAATCCTCTGAACCCTACCCACACTTCCTATGTTCCATAAATAACTCAAGCTGCCCGCCTCCCTGACACATACTCCAGGGAGGAATGAAACACGTGTGTTTCCTTTTCCTTTCCTTCCTCCAACGCAGTCTCATCTGACTCGTGGTTGTGGATTAATTCACTCCTAGTAACTGTGTATTCAGCACCAATAGTGTACAGTTTGGCTAAACATCTTAAATTTTTCTTTATGCGCCTCCAACGTACTTCATCACTTTTTAACACGTCCTGTTTACAAAACTGTTACTTTTCCACGACAAGCAAGTGACAACCACGTGAACTCCTAATTGTTGAAACTGATGCCATCGTACAAATATATTTGATGCTTTCTATCGCCTAGTAGCGTTCAAAATAAATTATAATATTCACTAAGTATAACAAATATTTATATGGATAATGATTAGTTCTTAAGTGGGTGTGGCCTTTTAATATTTATAATAGTTTCAGGCACAGGTAAAATCACCAATAATCCCTTAATGATTTCTAGAAATTAAAGAGACCGTAATCCCATAAGTAAAATAACAAATTTGTCTAGATATCCCAAGTGATTACCACTTTTTTAATCCCATCATAAACATCAACCCTCGGCCGAAATTACATCTGTCATAAATGGTACCCTTTGATTTATGCAGTTAGGCGACGGGATTACCAGCGGAAATTACGCCCGCCGCCCTAGACCGCCTCTGCATATTGAATAACCTGTTATCGTCATCAGGCGGTATAATTCAATTATTCAACTATAATTGTTCGTAGTTTTCGACCTTTCATAAAGGATAGACTACGATGGCTCAGAGAGTAATGCTTTGGCAATGTCGAGTGTCGACACATACTTTCACTTGGTCTTCTTCGTACGTCAAGCACAGACAGTAGCTCTAATTATTCTGACGTCACCATTCTTCGTATTCCGACAACTGGAATGCAGAGTCAGTGGCGTAATTACAGTCACAGTAATTCTGTAAAATTTCTATAAAAAAATTGAAGGCTATTTGAAGTAGTCATCGTCATAGAGATGGTACATTGAAATTTCGTTCTCTTGATGTATATAGTGATTTATTACAATCTACTTTTTCTTAATAATAGGCTATATTTTCCTGGACTTTACTAGGGATGTTGAGGTTTCAGTAGGAAATGAAAAAATACTATTCATTTCCCTTGAGAAACACTAATGTGCTATAACATATCACACGATTTTCACATTATATGTATATATATATATATATATATATATATATATATATATATATATATATATATATATATAATAATAATAACTTTATACAGAAGATCATGAGTTTACAAACAGTATACAATGTGAATAAAATTGACTTGGCGATAAGTGTTTTTGCACTTGTTTCGCAGAATACAATACATTAACAATAAGTAAAATTACATCAACAAGAACTAATGCATGGCACAATAGCCACATTTGCAGATGATACGGCTATACTGGCTGTAGGCAAAAATCACGAAGAAGCAACAAGAAATCTGCAAGCATCTGTTAACCAAGTTAACTTGAACGAAACTAAATCTGTTCATATCAACTTTACAAATAAACGTGATTAACATATCCCTATCAGTATAAATAATACCATATGCGAATACAGCAAAATATTTGGGTATTACTTTGAACGCTAGGCTACGCTGGAAGGCCCATATCAAAAAAAAGAGAGAGGAACTAGGTTTAAAGTATAAGGAAATAAGGAAAAGGAAAACATTCCACCCTGTCAACGTATAATAAGTTATTGTTGTATAAACAGATTCTTAAACCAATATGGACATATGGCATCCAACTGTGGGTTTGTGCCAAAAAGACCAATATTAATATCATTCAGCGTTTCCAGAATAAAGTACTAAGAAGCATTGTCAACGCTCCTTGGTACTTTAGAAACAGTGACCTCCATAGAGATTTGGAAATCGAAACTGTTAATCAAACCATCGAAAGATTTGCCAGGAGTCATGAAGAGCGACTCCTCCATCACGTCAATATTGAGGCCATCCAACTCCTTGACAATACGATGCTAGTCAGAAGACTCAAAAGGACTAAAGCGTTTGAGTTAGTCTAAGTGTCAGTGCAAAAGCAGAGTAAAGTGTATACGTAGTTAAGTGTCAAAGTATCTAGAGCCTAAGGATTGCTATTGAGTGAGACCTTAGTTTTGACTTTTCCTAGTAGTAATTTAAGTTCGAACTAAATTTCTCATTGATCAACTGTTGATCAGATTGAAAGTAATATGTAAATAAATGAATAAAATATTTATTTACAACTAAAAAAAAACAAGAGAAATAAACATTGATAATATGTAAAATTATGACGACACAATGGAAGTAAAAAATTATTAACCCTATGACAGAAATCTATCAATAAAAATATAAACAATAAAAGCATCAAAACAAGCATGCTACTAAGTTGTCGTATTAAACAAGTGAAGAACACTTGTTTTGGGACGTAAAATATTATATAAAACAGAAACCAACCAATTCATCTAAACTAAAACACCTATAAATATAATCATGCACATTCTCACACTTCATGTAATATAACATAATCGGATTCACAGTCATCTTTGGTTAGTTTATATATTCAACATACTATATCTATTTAGTCTTTTCAACTATATTCGTGGGAATTTCTCTTCCTAGTTCCAGGATATATGATTTCAGTGTTTTCCTGTATCTGTATAGATTTGTTATATCTCTGATATGCTGTGGGATGGTGTTATACAGCTTCGGAGCCAGAAAAGAATATGATCGTTTTCCGATTGCCTTCTGCATCAGTGGTACAAGCTGTGATTGCTTTTGGCGAGTATCATATGAGTGACTCGGATAGGAGAATTTTTTCAACCTGTGATATCTGTCAACAGCTCTCAGGTAGTATAGCTGACGAATGTCTAACACCTCAGCTTCCAGGAATAATAGGTCGGACGAAAATGATCTTTTTTTTTATAAATTATTTTGAGGTGGTATTTTTGTAGTATTTGAAGTGGGTAGAGATGACTCTGTCGATGACAAATTATCTGGCAAATGTTTTGAAAGAATGCTTTTAATAATTTTTTAAAGTTTCTCCGATATGTCCTCCTCAGATTTGCGCTTACATGAAGTTTTCACAATTTTTCTCTCCAACGCAGTCTCATCTGACTCGTGGTTGTGGATTAATTCACTCCTAGTAACTGTGTATTCAGCACCAATAGTGTGCTATATTGTCGAGATCAAGAAAGGTGGAGATGGCATTAGAGAACGCCCAAACCGCTGCTGATGAGATGAGTGAATGGTATGCTAGGTGGAGAATTAAAGTAAACTCTGGGAAGTGCCAGGCCATTCTATTCACTAAGAAGACAGGAAGTTTCAGAAGGCTTCAGTTTGAAGACAACCCTATCGGATAGACAAACAGTGTCAGATACCTTGGTATACACCTAGACAGAAAGCTGAACTGGTCAACCCAAACAACCAAGCTGAAAGAAAGAGGATTCTAGGCCATGAAAATCTTGTACCCTCCACTAAAATCAAAGAAACTGTCCCTACAAACAAAAGTGAAGCTATTTAACTCAATCGTAAGACCTGTACTCCTCTACGGATCGTGGATATGGGGACTTCAGGGCACTTCCCCATACAACCAATCCATATCTCAGATTACTTTCAATCAGTATATATATATATATATATATATATATATATATATATATATTTCCCGGTACATATTGACATCTCCAGTGGCTTCCATAACGTCGAATGAGCTGAAATTTGGTACCTTGGATTGTTTGCGTTACAGAACGAAAGTATCATTTGGGTGAATTTCTGCAATCGCCGCCATTTTTACGTAGATATTTCTAATTTTCATAGAAATATTCTACTTGGTACATATTCACATCTCCAGCGGTTCTGAATTTTTTCAACCGATGCCATTTTTATGTAGAAATTCCTTGTTTTTCATGGGTTCTGAAAATTTGCCAAACTCCACAGCTTTCGCAAATTGAGTTAGAGGGTTCAAACTTGGTACGTAGCTTGACTTAATGTTGAGGAAGTGCCTTTGGGTAGTTTCAACCATTTTCCTCAGTCGCGCGGGGACTATTCCGTCCAAATCGCATTTCGAACTGCTTCGCTATCAGTACACGATGCACTTCGCGAAATTTATTTAATTTTTTATGAAATAATAATGAAAAATCATTTTTATTTTGATTTGTTAGACCATGTATTAGAACTGTTGATTTTGTTGACCAACCTAATTTGACAATTTGAAAGGTATTACATCATATTACAAATCACCCACTTTCCTCGAGCATACTCAAATCAAAGTTATTGGTTTAAACTGAGATAATATAAGAAGACAGTCAATGAGTTATTAATTAAACATTTCATTCTATTTTTCAACCTCAGTTCTCAATGTTGAAGTTTCATTTCACAGACGTCCTTTTATTTTTACTTTTTTGTTCGGCCGTGAGCGTACAAAAAAGTACACTTGTTTGTAACCTCACGGCAATATCAAGAACGTCGGGCGGCGTACAGTTGGGTTCCGAATCCGACATAATGTATAATCTGTAAGAAATATTTTATATATTTGAATACAACAGGTAATTTCTTAACCCTCTCGCTCACCTTGTCCTCAGTTGAGGACAACCTACTTTGGATTTTTTCCTATGAAGTGCCGCTTGTTCTTACTTCTCTGTCATATTGACCTCAGATGTGGACATCATATTCTTCCAAATTAATATATATGCTGCCATCTACAAGCTGATGAAAAAATATTCATGCATTTGAAATGAAAATAGGTTTCCGTAGGGTAGCTATGACAGCAGTGTAGAGCTCTACTGTTTTTTTTTTGTTGGCTATATTCGTTAGACCATGTGTTTGAAAACTGTTTGTTTACGTTCAAAATAAGTGTAGACTTGTTCCAAAGCAATTGCGGTAGGTGATTTTTGTGCATATTGTAATCAGCGATTTTTGAAAGTGTGGCGTACTAGTTTGAGGACATTGTGAACTAGAGGTAAAGGCAACATCTGGGTGAATAAAACAGCACTTTTATTTCAATTCTGCAAAAGTTAAATTTTATACACTCCAGAACTTCGAAAATGGACGCAAAAATAATATGAATATATTTAATAAAATAAAAAATGAAACATATTGATATTTTACCATTTTTAAAATATTTCTGAATTTTTTTTCCCTCCATCAGCTCATGATGTCCTCAATTGGGGACATGTCATAGTGCCCAAACGGAGCATTTTCAAAATCTGAATTTAACATCAAAAATTTTCTAAAAATTATAAGTTGCATTACAGTAAATTTCAGATTTTTCGCTCCAATAAATTTAATTCGTGACCGAGAGGGTTAATACTCGGATACTTACCAAAAACGCACAGTCCTATAATGCGTAGATGAGTGACTTTAAATGTTTCTGACAATTATTTTGTTGAATTGTCAAATTTGTATTGCCTTGACATCGACAAAACCAGTTAGCAAAGCAATCTAGTTTAACGTTTCTTCACATCTAATCCTTCTTGAAAATAGTTTGAACACCGTTTGCGGAAAAAAATCGCATGTTTTATTCGGAGAAAAGCACTCTTGTGGCTCGACACAAAAAGTATCACTTTTACTTCTAATAAAACAATATACTATTTTCATCATTCTATTTTACAGTGTCTATGAGAGATGAATGTATTATCAGTTATAATATCACAAGAGCATAGAAAATAATCGATTATAGTTCGGAGTCACGAGCATAGAGATAATACAGTATAGGACACTGTATTATCTCTATGGTGAAACATCACGAGAGCACAGCTCGAGTGATGTTTCATATGATATCGCGACCAGTTGGAAACAAATGAACCACGTATTTCTCGTTGCCGAATTGTTTCACCCGTTTGGACTCTGGAAACTATCATAATATGGTTTGATAATTAATGTTTCTTTCTGCTAAAATTATTTACCGGATTTATTTTATTATGTCATAAATAAAAATGTAACGACACTGCTCACCATGTTAACACAATTTTTGTTGTATCTATTAATATTCTTCTAAAATTTCCAATGAGTAGTGATGGTGATGTTCTTAACCTCGAATAAATTTGCAGCTTTTGGAGAACGAAATAGAAAAAGAAGACCAAGGGGATGCTCCACCAAGATGGCACCCTGAAAGTAAACTATTCTACAAGAGGGAAGCTCCGGAGACAAAACATTAACTAAGAAATGACACTCGGCAACGTATAACGGACACGAAAAAAAGGAAACGATATACCACTTTTTTTAATACATAAAAATGAATCAGCTAAAACAAAAGTAGTTTAGAAATTTGATTAATAAAAAAATTCACAAATTACAAATAATAGTGGCCTAATGTTTTTTGTGATAAAATATATTTTCAGAAAGACGCATTCAAAAAAATTGAAAAAAAAAATTGATACATTTTGTTTTAGCTGAGTATAGTGTAAAGATTCGTTATCTACATAAGTACTCATTTCAAGCAATAAATGTTGATCTATGTATTGAAATACTGTTGTAGGTGTATTATTGATATATTCAATTATTTTTGTGATATTAGAATAGCATAGCGATGTGTTATTAAGAAACTCAAGACAATAATTTAATTTTTATTTTGGTATTCCGAATGAAAAATGATAGGTATGTACGATATTAAACTGACTTTCCATCATGGAAAACTTTAACGACTTTTTTTTCTGAAAAATAATGAAAAGTACTTAATACATTGATATAATGGTTGATTGGTGAAGATATTTTGATGACCTTACAATTGATAATGTGGAAATTAACTAATTTTTCACTGCATCTAACAACAGAAACAGGCTTATAGTTTTAAAATTTAAATAATATATTTATTTTTTTATAATTCATCTACTTGGTAGTTGGAAGATACCTAGTGAAAATAAATATTCTCGTCTACATATAAAATTCACTTCAATCATTTTCTAGTTTTTTCAAAAATACAATCAATTAAAAGCTGGACGAAGTTTTTCATTTTCAGCTGGGTGACAGAGATATTTGTAATAACACAAATCAATATGCAACGGTCATCAAGGTTTATCTATTCAATAAATTTAAAAACAGAAAAGGTGGAAAATATTTTTCAGTTATTAATATTGTGTAAGAAAGGTATTTTCCATCAATTTCTTTCGACTGTGCATTCACAAAGAGAAAATCTGATTCAACATTACTAATGAGATAGATCTGAGGCTTGAAAATATAATAAATTTCTTTAGCTTATATAATGTGTAATTAGTCAATTACCATCAAAAATTTTTGTGTAAATCATTACTAACCTTGAAGGAATATGTTATATCAAATGAGATACCTGACACCTTGTGTTCTCGGCATGTTATAATGAAGAATTGGATGGGAATACGTTTATTTTCAGGATATTTCAAATAAGGATCTAGTGTACGTCTGATTATCTGGAAAATTAAAAATTATAATTACCAAACTCTATGTCTATAACTCTATGTATTCTATCTATTATTCATTCTGATGCGTTCGAAAATGCAATGTTCTCGTTTGATATAAAGAAAGTTCATTGTCAAGTGGAATTGTGAACAATTCCTTAATAGATAAGATATAACTGGAATGATGCATAAATAATTCCAGTGAGATTCACTGCTCAGCAATTAATATAATAATTATGTTATAATTTAAAATGTAACAGAATAGTAACTGCAATATTAATTATTAAAGTATAGTTTGAAAAATGTATGGTTCGCTCTCATAATTTAAAGGCTCCATCACCAACTTTGAGATCTAAATTAGGGAGCACATGAAAAAGCATTGGAATTCTAATTAATATATTAAATATTATATTTGACGTTACGTCAAAGTACCCACTTCAAAACATATAGAATAGAAAGCAATATTAACTTTATTGTCTGAAAATCACTTGTCTTCATTATAAGAAACTACAATTATTGACAAGAATTGAAGAAAGTGATATTATATTTCTTTATATTATTATTGGCAATGCGAAATATTTTTTTGCTGAGTCAATTGTTTGGAAATTGTGGGTATTTATGAAATTAATATTTTCAATATTTAAGACGTAGTTTAAGTTTTGGATAAGTGTACAATTAAAATCTATGTGTCTTAATTAAACAAAAAATGTAACTTAATTTATGTATTGAATAAAGATGAATATGAAACTTGTTTTCGTTCAATAAAAAAAATTGATTTTCGGTGAATAACAATAATCAATAGGTACCTACATAGGTACTATAAGATTTGTAGTTATTCTTTACATCCTACAATCAAAGAAGGGTTTCCACTATAAAGTTTCCATGAAGAGTTTATTTTTTTACAAAATGTTTTAGCTATGTAAAGTAAATGTTATTTAGGAGTCCTAACTCAAAAACCATATTATTTTTATTAAAACTCATGATTCCCTTTATGACTATCCAGAATATAGCCAATAATAATTTTGTTGAATACAACAAACATCTTATTTATTACTGCCGATACAGAAATCATGATTTTCTAGTAAACATTGCAGAATGTATGAATTTAAATCTTCCAGCAGTGATGATATATATATATATATATATATATATATATATATATATATATATATATATATATATATATATATATATATATATATATATATATATATATATATATATATATATATATATATATATATATATATATATATATATATATATATACAATCATATGTATTGGACTATCACGTATAATCAGTAGTAATACTATAAGTACTTCAAAATAATCAGGTTATACATCGATAACTTGTTGCATAATTACAAAGAGTGTCAGTTTGACAGTCTAAATAATCGTACCGCGAAGCGGGAGGATTATTCTGCCAAACTGACACGATTTGTAATTATGCAGGAAGTTTGAGATGTATAACCGTATTTATTTTGAAGTACGCATTATATTTGATACGATTATTTATTGAGTAAATTGAGTAGAATCTCCTAATCGACTCATATTTGAACAATTATTGATAAACGTCAAAATTTGACGTCCTGTTAGTTTTCGATTGGTAGAGCTTACTCTATGTATAATCAGTAGTAATACTATATAGTCCGGGAATTGAGCTCGCCCGAGCTAGAGAAATTTTTCTCACTCAATTATTTTGCACCAACTTATTTATTTAGGTCCCTAGTTAACAAATCTTCATGTTGCCAGGACCAATTAATGGTCAATAATTGTTTAAACAATTTTTTTGAACAAATTGCAAAAATCGGTCTTTTTGCATCAGACAAAGTATTTGTAAGGTTTTTTGGGTAATTCTGAACAAAAAAGGTAAATTACAATTTTTTGCTAAAATGCATCGTTTTCGAGATATACGCGTTTGAAAGTTCAAAAAACGACGAAAATGGCCATCTTCAGGGCTTTGAAACAGATAGAAAAATAAATAACTTTGATATTGCCAACGTGGTAAACTAATCTTTAAACCCCCCTTAACAAAATACAGATGGATTTTACCCCACTAATTCATGGCAACCCTTTGGTTTTTTTATGTTTATTAGGTGCGCGCAACGCTTTTTAAACGCTATAAACAACGTGTCGCGCGGGTTGCAGCAATGCAGGTACGTTTGTACGGTAAGTAAATTATATATACAGTAAGTATATTCCATTGAAATGCGCTACGCTGATAAACAAGATTATTTTCTATTTCATGATAGTTTTTTTATAAAAAAAGATATCAGTGGAAATCGTATGTAAAAAATTAAAAGTTACTAATTTTCGTATTTAAAATTTTTATTAGATCGTTATGTGTTATATACAGATTCGTATTTTACGAATCTTTAATGCAAAGTACATGTTAAAATAACAATAATGAAAAGAAGGAAATATTTATTAATACTATTAACAATAGGTACTTTATTTTACCGATTTTAATTTAAAATAATTCCAATTTGGTGGCAATGTTATGTTGGTAACACTATGTAAAAAACAAAAGAAAAGCGGTTATTCGGTCATAAGAATAAATATAAGTTGTTTCTTGTTTTTTTATTTGTTCAGTGCGAAGTGAGATAATTGTTCATTGTTGTTAGTGTAAGATGTCTTTTTTTACAGTTACTCAAAAACGAAAAAGTTCAGATAGTGTTTCACCATGTATTTTTTGCAATGGTAGTGAAAACATTGTACAAAAACCTAAACTGGAATCGTATATAAGACATCTTTCAGACGAGGACGCTGTATCCCAGACGCGCGTATCTCAGATACAGAAAAAGCACCCAGTTAAATTGTAGCTTACACACGGCATTCGGCAACGCATACAGTATCGGGCGACAGAATTTTTGAATCTTCGACTTTCAGCCGCCCGGCTACGAAGGAGTATCCGGGATACAGAATTATCATGGTGGCTTATGGACCTGTTCAGACATGCATACTTGTGCGATGCAAAAAGTTCAGAGGTGGTCAGTATTTTTATTCAGCATTGATAGCGAGTTCGAACAGCAGAACGCACTCTTCAATATTCATTTTATGATAACGACTGTACCGCACTGAAATTTGTATTTGTAATAAAAAAGTATGCCAAAAGAGCATCGGGATAGTCTGCGGCTGTGATTCGGTATCCCCGTATACAGAATCCCGCATACAGTATCCTCGTCTGAAAGAGGATGCCAGATACAGTCAAGATACTTTTGTAAGAATACAGTTTTGTAAATAAATTTTATCAGTACAATATCAGTGCTGTACGGTGCTTTTTATGAAATGGACATTGAAGGGTGGATTTTGTTAAGGGATGTCTAAAAATTAGTTTATCACGTTGGCAACATCAAAGTTGTTTATTTTTCCATCTGTTTCAAATCCCTGAAGATGGCCATTTTCGTCGTTTTTTGAACTTTCAAACGCGTATATCTCGAAAACGATGCATTTTAGCGAAAATTGCAGACAACCATTTTTGTTCAAAATGACCCAAAGAACCTAAAAACCGATTTTTGCAATTTGTTTAAAAAAATTGTTTAAACAATTATTGGATATTTATTGGTCCTGGCAACATGAAGATTTGTTAACTAGGGACCTAAATGAACAAATTGGTGCAAAAAATTGAGTTAGAAAATTTTGTTTAGCGCGGGCGAGCTCAATTCCCGGACTAATAAGTACTTCAAAATAATCAGATTATACATCGATAACTTGTTGCATAATTACAAATAGTGTCAGTTTGACAGTTTAAATAATCCGACCGCGTCAATATGAAAACATTCACATTTTGACACGGGGCGAAACACCAAAACGATTATATCACGCCGTTCAAGGATGTATTCACTTATCAATACGCAGTAGTTACTAGTTATCCAAAATTAACGGATTCTATTGGCTTATTCATACACATACATGAGTTATATACTCTAACTACTTTATTTTACTTCGTTCCAACATGCACGCATAGAGGAACAAAGTCAGAATATTTTCGGTAACACGGAAACAATGAATCTCGTGCATAATATTGAATGGTAACACCTGATTAAACTGCAGAAAATATGTGACAAAAAACAGAAATATTCCATCGGAAATCTACGAAAACTAAATCTCGGAAAAGATAACGGATAAAATTCCGTTGACTGTAATAGAGGAGACTGGGTAAATAACAGGAAAGTACTAGCGAATCTTTCGTGCTTGGGGCTCCAAACCCCTTTCGCAAGCAAGTCTTGCTCACATTGTTATTGTGAAAATATATCTATTGTATAGTACCTATTATAAAATCCTTAATTCTACCTACATTACTAAGTTCATTTTCATAATACTAATTTATAATTAAGGTTATAACAGCAACCGAAGATGACAAATGATGATTAATGAGTACCTAGGTACTTAATCATCATATGATTAGTTAAACAAACAGTGAATTCCTCTGAAACTAGCATTTGCATAAAACTCATTCAGTGTGTAGATTCATAATTCACAATGAAAGAATTATTTGATAACTGTATTATCCACTAAATTGCCATTTTTTCATTCTCTTTTACAAATTTAATACTACGGAGAAACGTACAGACATTTCATTCAAATCAATTAGAGAAAATAGTATTAACGCCATTTTGTACATATAATAAAAATACCTATTTGGCCATAAACCCAGTGATATATCTCTGTTTCAATGAAAATATGAAAATTACATGGAAATCTCAAATAGAGTCAAGTCTGTAAAAGTTCAACCAAAGACATTACAATGGTCTTTGAGTTCAAATCACTTTTGATCTATGGTTTATATGTGTATAGATTTCGAGGTTATGTTGTGAAAAATAGTATAAAGCAGAAGACGGAACATAATAAATAAAATTTCAGAGTGACGTTTTTAGGTATATCAAAAATGGGTTTCTTGAAAGTATTGAAAAAAATTAAACAGAAAGAGAAGGAGATGAGAATACTAATGTTGGGATTGGACAATGCAGGAAAAACTACCATTCTAAAACGTTTCAACGGTGAACCCATTGACACTATTTCGCCCACATTAGGATTCAACATCAAGACATTGGAACATAGGGGCTTCAAATTAAATATGTGGGATGTAGGTGGACAAAAATCTCTTAGATCTTATTGGCGAAATTATTTCGAATGTACAGATGGTTTGATATGGGTTGTAGATAGTGCTGATAGAAGAAGACTTGAAGATTGCAGGTTATTAAATATTTGTTCAATTTGTAGTTGATAGCATGTAATATATGTTTAAAACTATATTAAATTTATTTCAATACTTTTTAGCGCTGAACTCCATATTCTACTGAAAGAGGAAAGACTTATAGGAGCAACTTTGTTAGTATTCGCAAATAAACAGGATTTGCCAGGTGCTTGCACCGCTGAAGAAATAAAACAAATTTTACAATTGGATGAAATCAAAACACATCACTGGAACATTGTTTGGTGTAGTGCTGTATCTGGAGAAAATCTACTCAAAGGCATTGATTGGATGATAGATGATATAGCTTGTAGAATATTCACCCAAGACTGATCTGTTTATAACTTCATATATAAATTTAAAAAAAACTAATTTATTAACCTACATATGAATACGCTTTAAGAGTTTGTTAATCTATTATCAAACAGATTTTGTAAGTTAGTAGGACCTACTGTCACTTACAAACTTCTATCCATTTTTCATTATGAGAAATTTGAATGTCCTTTATTAAAAACTTAATGTATTTCATTTAACTAATGAGCTAAATCAAACTCTCTCGCTTTACAGTTGATTGAAAGCTCAAAAGCACTTGGAACTATTGATTGTATATTTTCATGAATAAAAATTTTCTCTATATTTTCCATGTTTTTACTTTGTGAGATAAGCGATATTTAATCTCTTCAGCCTTATTTGTACAAATATGTATATTATGAAGTGTGAATTTACATAAATGATCTTTCATTAAATGCTCATATAACAGTATAATGTAGGTACATATATAATCATGTGTAAGATAATTAGGATATGAATTTTAGTAGATATTAGCTCATCGCTACTTTGTATAGTAATAATTTTCATAAATCTCGCATTCAGTTTCTGATTACTATTTTATAGAGCAATTTCAAGTTTAGAAATATAAGAGAACAGACTGGACAAGTATGATAAAAGTAATAAATTATATCTGAACTTTAGCAATAATTTCATTTAAATTTTGTATTACTTCTATTAAAAGATCAGAACAATTTTTAATATAGACACTTATTCTAGGATGATATAATTTTATTTAGAGAAAAGAATAATTACACTTTTCTATCATTGTCATTTTCCATGTAGATATTATAAAGTTTAGTACTGTCTACTTGAAGAATTACAGAAATACAGCAATAAATCTTGAAGAGTGAAACAGTCCAAATGAACAGATAACAAGTGGAATATTTCGAATAATAAAACGTTTCTATTTACAAATAAAGATTTCTAATTAGTAAATTGAAACAACTTAACTTTAATATTCAAGAAAACACCAAAATAACTTAGGTGATTTGTTTTATGGAATAAAACAGATATAAGTTTCTATTATTGCTTGTGTAGCTCATGCACTCCACAGTTTATAAATCATTCGTGTGGATGTAATGGCAGGAACATAATATGTTTTTTTTACTCCCTAGGATTTTTCCATTATGAAAACGATTTGAGGGATGAAAATGTTACTTACCTTCCTAGGGAGCTAAAAAATTGTACTTTCATGAATTTCTAACGATTTTTGCGTTAACAAAAGACAGTTTGATCTGTTGGACATCAAACAAAACTAACTCAAAGTTTATTCACAAATTTTTTAAAAGAAATATTATTTTATGCATAAAGTCTAAAGCTGTTTGATAATTTTTTTAATTATTAAAGAATTTTCCTTGTTCACTTTATGTAATTTATGAAATTGACCATGGTCGACTAGTATGTTTTTCATGATTTGATTGTTGTATTTTGCGTATTAGGCGACTAGAATATTCGGAGCGCGCTCTCGTGAGTATATCCAAAGGTTTTAAATCACTATGTTAGTGTGCCTTGGAATCATATACACCACTGTTGTAGAGTAGATATCTTCATATCAGGAGGTACGTGTTTAAGCGACGAATTTCTGCATTTTCAGTCTAAGCGGTGAATTGTTGTTTCCCAATATCTTTGGTGGGATGGCGCTCTGGATTGTTATCCAGCCAGTGTTACTGACCACGATTTGTATTGGGGAACAATTAGAAATTTGTTAATTCACTTCGAGTCAAATAAGCTGCACTGATGAGATTTAATAAGATCGAGACAGCTGTATGCAGATTTTGAGTCGGGGTGACTTGACAGTTTCTATAATTCACCGTTCGATTGTGAATACGTATAACCAGCTTCCTTGGAAAGTTGTTTGATAATTTTTTAAATTATTAAAGAATTTTTCTTGTTCACTTTATGTAATGTATCTAATTTATTCATTGTATCTAGCTTTTATTCTATATTGCTTACAAAATGAAAGTTATACTTTCTTTTGAGTTTTTTAAAAACGAATTGTAAGAGAAAACTCCGAAGCTTTTACATTTCATGCACATTTTCACATAGGTTTTGTTGATAAGATTTGTGTTTGATTTTTTCATTAATATTTTTATTGAATAAACAATTTATTTTAGTTATTTACTAAGGCAATTCCTGATAATTAATAATAACAATAATATTCTTTATTTCAAATCAGAATATTACACTATATTAAAAACAATTTGAAATGAAATTGTGTAAGGAAAAAAAGAAAAATAATAAAATGTTTATCCAGGAAATTTATACTTCAAAAATTCCTGGATATTATATGGTTCCATGTCCAGTAGCATTTGGTAGATTTTTTTTTTGTATATTTGAATGTTGGTTTCTGTTCGATTGGGCAATGGTTAAAATATCTTATCGATTGGTATTGTGGTCCTTTTTCCGTTATTGTAAGCCTGTGTGTTGGATATGAAATCTGTTATGTTCTTGCGTATTGTAGTGCTGTCTTCTGTATAATAATGTTTGTTTTTGAAAAGAAAAAGTAGACTCTCTTGTATATGGATTGCAGTCTATGTTAATAGGCCATTTCGTTTGAACTTACTTCTGCAAGAATCCATTGACTTCATCCCAGAAATGATTCGTAGTGCTCTTTTTTGTATTTTGAAAATATTATTTATACTTGAGCTTGCTCCATAAAGTAGAATTCCATACCTTAATTTCGATTTAAAAGTTGTTTGATAAATTTTATTATTTTCTAGGATTTCATATGTCTATATAATGTTTTATTACTCTTAAAAGGTAACAAGTTGTTGAAAGTTTTTTTGATAATTCTTGAATATGTTCTGTCCAGCTTAGATTTTCATTTATCTTCAGTCCCAGGAATGTTGTGGTTTTATTGAATTGTATCTTAGGAGTTTGACATCTCAAGATATTCTGGAGTATCACAGCCTGCATGATATTTTTTAAAAAGGACGACGCTTGTCTTGTCAACATTCATGCTCAATTTGTTTTTCGTAAACCAATGTTCTGTCCTGTTCAGTACTGCTTCTGCCATTGTTGTAATTTCAGAAAAAGAATTTACTTTCAATAACATGTTCGTATCGTCTGCATAATTTAGAATTTTAGTTTTTTCGTTTTCATCTAGGCTAAAATGTAGGTCATTTATGAAAAGAGTGAAGATGATTGGTCCTAGTATACTTCCTTGTGGTATTCCTAATTTTATAGGGTTAGGTTCCGATAAGCATTCATTTATAGTTATACCATTGTTCACAAGTGTTCTTTCTTCTAAATATGACTGTATGAGTTTTGATACCGTTCTTTGTATACCTATTTGTTCCATTTTTGCCAAGACATAGTCATGTCTCAGGCTATCAAAGGCTTTTGATATGTCACAAAAGAGACCGATGATCATTCCAGGGTCTTTTAAGGCTTGTACTATTTTTGTTATGAATTCATAAATGGCCGTATCAGTCGATCTACCTTTGATGTACCCGTGTTGATTGTCAGAATAAATTTTGCAGCTGATTATGAAAGTGCATAGTTGTTTGCAAATTACCTATATTGTTCAATTTGTAGTATTATATATACATTACTGTGCTTAATTCCTTTTATTTTGATAGGTCCACTTCAAGTGTTTTAATTTGATATTATTTCATGCAGTTGATGTAGATAACAACAGTTATATACCTATATAATATTTTGTAACTATAAATTTCTGAAGTTTGTAATTTTTTCCTAATTCGCATTTTCACAGTATAATACAAAATAACTGTAATTACAAATTTGAACTAAATAAATCAATTGATTTGTTCAAGATTTGAAATAATATTGCTGTTTTCTCCGAATTAATATTTCATAAAATTTACCTCCAATTATAAAACTGCAGCAGTTAGATTAACAAAATAATCTTGAACTTTATAGTTCCTAATTATTGTTATATTTTCGGAATTCATGTTTCATTTTATGTTACGTTAGTACGATAGCAATTTTGAAATTATTTACCGAATAAGAAAAATTTGGAAGAAATATTCCAGACTACACTTCTACTTTTCTTTCAAATCATCATTTCAGTTTTGATTTACGTGTCATCCATCTCTAGTTTAATTTTCTAAATGTTGCAACGAAGTTCCTTATCGCACGTTGCGAAAGGGGGAAAAATAAGACCAAAAGTTGTAACGACACTTTCTGCGCGCGCACGCCGTGCGCGTGTTTCTCTGTCTGTCTCTCTCTCATAGAAAGCAAGCCAGTTATCTAAAATGGTAGAGTCAAAGAATAATAGTTGAGAGATCTTTCATAGTAGTACAGTACTCCTGCGGTAAGATGTCAGGGCGGAGATTTAAGGGACCTGTAATTGTAGTTCAATATTAAGCTGTTCGTTCTGCACGAATATTGCTGAAAAATTAAATTATAAGAAACTATGTTCCAATTGCGTATTGAAGAATAATACAAATAATTACTTTATGAACTTAGTTTTAGACAAAAATATGCTTAATTTTCGTTTTAAACAAATGTCACTTCATTGGTGGCGGGTCCGCTCGTCCGTCATCGTCCCATTTGGTGACTCTGAATAACTTTAAGCTGATCACACTGCCTTATCAACTGTCGATGGTAGGTATTGCGCATACCATGGTTGTAACGGGTAATATATATATATATATATATATATATATATATATATATATATATATATATATATATATATATATATATATATATATATATATAGTTTTTTCAAGACATTTAAATAAAATAGAATCCCAAACATATGTTTCCTACTTCAGTTACCACAAGCCAATTATTACTAAAATTGAGCCTACTGATTAAGTTTATACCTATTACATTATATTTGTTAATAATGAAAATATATTGGGGGGAAGTCGGTGAATTGTGCGCACCTAAGAAGCCGGGTTGATATTTTCTTGAATATAGCATCTAGAATTCTGAATTTTGGCATAGATATTCTTCATTGTATATGATATAACACTAATGAATTAAATATCACAAAAAAATATGTTCTGAGCTTGAGAACGAAATAAGACATAAACTGACAATGCGCATGATTATCCACCCTATGCGGGTAATTGTGCGCACCAGTCAGGGTAACTGTGCGCAACCAGAAATCTGTAAATATAGTATGGTATATCAGGTATAATCGAAAGAAGCATTACAGAAGACATATAATATTTGTTAGAACATTAACAAAATATAAAAAAAATTGTAATTTAGGTACAAAAATCACAGTCATATCCTTCATAGCTTTCAGTGGACCATAAAATGATAAATTTAAATCCTGTGAGCAATGAGACGTATGTGGTGTGATGGCTAGCAATTCAATCTTGTTTCGCTTGCAAAATTTATAATTTTATAGATAAATTGTTAGCTACTGCATAAGAATAAAGTTCATTTCTTATGACACCATAAAAAACTTTTGCCATTTTTAGTACGTGACTCGCTAAACTCTTTTCTTGGACCTGTGATAAAATGGGATGTGGACGCTTTCAGTGGACCATAAAATGCTAAATCTAAAGCCTGTGAGCAATGAGATGTATGTGGTGTGATGGCTAGCAATTCAATCTTGTTTTGCTTGCAAAATTTATAATTTTATAGATAAATTGTTAGCTACTGCATAAGAATGAAGTTCATTTCTTATGACACCATAAAAAACTTTTGCCATTTTTTAGTACGTGACTCGCTAAACTCTCTTCTTGGACCTGTGATAAAATGGGATGTGGACCCACTAATATCACATCCTCCATCATATTCATCTTTCTTTCTTTTGCGAATTGTGTATTTTGGTAATAAAACTTCCTTCCGTCATCACTAACTGCTCCGTCATTTGCAACAAATCACAAGACTTTTTTCATTTTGTCTGCGTCCTAAGAGGCTTTATTCGTTTTGTTGGTATATTTTAGCATCTGAAATTATTCAGAAAACATTTTGTTTTATACTGAATAACAACTAAAACTTCTTACTCAAAAAGTTGGCTAATTGTGCGCATGGCGCACCATTACCCGACATGGACCTAATGCTTATAAAAATTCAATAATAATAATAATAATATTTATTTACACAAGTTGAAAACATCATTACAACACGTATAAATATTTGCCATTAAAACTTATATGGCCTGTCATGATTAAAATAGAATATACCTAGGTATATGAACAATCAGGTACACACACACATACCTCATATGGCTTGGCATTGAGATAATAGTGTAGAACGGAAGTATAGGAACCTTCAGGAGAAAAATTCATTTAGATCATATATGTTTTTTTCCAAGAGCAAATCCTTAATCTTCCTGGTGAATGCAGGTAAGCTTAACAACTTCAAATGGCCTGGGAGCTTGTTATATAGCTTAAGACAGGTGTAGTTTGGGCCTTGTTGGGTCTTCTTTATTCTGGCATGCGGGACAGAGAAGTTATGTTTCTCTCGTGTGTTATAACTGTGGTAGTGAGAGTTCCTCGGAAATCTATCCTGGTGCCGATGGACATATTTGACGCAGGTAAGTATGAAAACGGATATAGTTGTTAGTATCTTCTCCCTCTTGAAAACGTCTCTACAACTGTCAGTTTTTTCCATGTTGAAAATAGCTCTTATAGCACTCTTCTGTTTTAGTAGCACTTTTTGGGCTTCTACAGATTGCCCCCACAGTATAATACCATAGGTGATGAGACTATGGAAACTGGAGTAGTAGGTCATTTTTGCGATGCTACTATCGGTTATTTGCCGCATCCTCCTGATCAGGAAAATGGAGGTCGACAGCTTCTTGCAGAGGCCGTCCACATGCCCACCCCAGCTCAGAGACTGCCGAAACTCTAACCCCAAATACAGAAGCGACGAATTAGTTTTTTCTCGGTTGGTGAACACGATCTTCTGTGTTTTACTCTGATTCATCAGTAGCCCATTTGCTGTGAACCATCTCTGCGCCTCTGTTTCACCGTTCGATGTCATTTCGTGCAATTTGCTTCTAGTTTCTGATTTGTTAAGCAGACTCATGTCATCAGCATAACAGCAGCTACTACTGGACGTTACATTATCAAAGATATCATTAATGTATAAGATAAAAATAATTGGGCCCAGAATAGATCCCTGGGGAACCCCACATTCAATTTTCATCAGACGGGACTTGAGGTTATTCCATTTTACGGTCTGGAACCTATCCGTCAGATACGAGTGAAACAGCAGATTTGTTGTACCTCTTACTCCATAAAAGTGAAGCTTCCTCAGAAGAATTTCGTGACAGATACTGTCGAATGCCTTGCTCAGATCTATAGACGTCATTTCTAAATCATTCGAATTGTTGTATGCCTCTATTATAGTTTCGAGAACACTTATCATCGCAGTAGCCGTTGATTTCTGTTGTCTAAATCCATGCTGGGCCGAATGGAGCAGTCTTTTCTTCTCCAGAAAGCTTACGAGACGTTTCTTTAGTGCCGACTCAAAAACCTTCGATACAACTGGTAGGACTGAGATGGGTCTGTAGTTAGACTTGTCGCTAGTATCTCCCTTTTTGTGAACAGGTGTCACAGCAGCTATTTTGAGTTTAGCTGGGAAAACACTTTGGCTGAAACAGTCATTGACAATTTTACATAGTGGCGTTTTTATATACGGGACTATTAATTTCAATAACTTTACAGTCATTCCGTAGTAGTCTTTGGAATCACTATTCTTCATATTTTTTACAAGGCTGATTATTTCATTTTCACTCAGTTCATATAGAAACATTGAGCCTGTATTATCTAAATTTTTACCATCCTTTTCAAGTAGCCCAATGGCCGTTTTCATTGCAGGCGTGACCTTTTTTTTAATTTCTTGGCCTATGGAAGTGAAATAGGTGTTGATTTCCTCTGCTGTAATTCCCTCGTCTAAGAGACTGATGTTGCCGCCGCGTGTGTGTTGTTTTACCAATCTCCATATTGTTTGAAGTTTGTTGACCGCTTTGATTTTTTTTGAGTTTCTAGTTCTGACAGAGTCTGTTATAGCCCTTTTTAGCGAATTTTTTAATGTCCTATAAGCCTCCCTACTATCTTCATCTCCTCTCACCAAGACAATTGTTCTAGCAGCATCTAATTTGTTTTTTAAATCTCTAATTTGCTTGTTAGAATTATAACTTTTGCGATTTTTTATGATGAATCGCTCCTACAATAGCTAGAACCACGTTGATTATTTTAGTATAATTACCCAAACAAAAAAGTCCTCATTAACATTTTCAATATTCTTTTCGCACGCACAAAAGTTAAGAGTAAACAACCAAAATAGTAGTCAGACACGATGACAGCCGCGTTTGCCGCGGAAATTGCCCAAATGGCTGCGCAACTCTAACTATCTTCTAAGAGATGGCACGGAGTGTATGAATTCTAATAAATGGTTGACATTTTCTACTGCTAATATGCTGCAGTAGTGTAGCTATGCCGGTTCTAGACCACTTCAACTTTTCTAAGTCCGACATGTCAGTTCTGCGCATGCGCACGTGTTGGGTTCTACAACGTGGGGGTTGGGTTCTACAACGTCTTGGTTCTAGAACGTGAGGGTTGGGTTCTACAACGTGAGGGTTGAGTTCGACAACGTGAGGGTTAGGTTCTACAACGTGTTGGTTCTAGAACCAAGACGTTGTAGAACCCAACCCCCACGTTGTAGAACCAAGACGTTGTAGAACCCAACCCTCACGTTGTAGAACCCAACACGTGCGCATGCGCAGAACTGACATTTCGGACTTAGAAAAGTTGAAGTGGTCTAGAACCGGCCTAGCTACACTACTTGCTGCGCATCATTAGCCGCCGCGCATGATTAACCGACTTTCCCCTATTATAACTTTAAAAAAAATAAAAATTTTATTACAATTCCTTCACTAATTAACCCTCTCGGCCACGAATTAAAACTATTGGAGCGAAAAATCTGAAATTTACTGTAATGCAACTTATGATTTTTTGAAAATTTTTGATGTTAAATTCAGATTTTCAAAATACTCCGTTTGGGCACTATGACATGTCCCCAATTGAGGACATCATGAGCTGATGGGCACTATGACATTCCTCAATTGAGGACATCATGAGCTGATGGAAGACAAAAAATTGGGAGGGTAAAATATTAATATGTTTCATTAAAATAACATTACAGGGTATGGTATTTCATGAATGGTCCATTTTCGAAGTACTAGAATGTATAAAATTTAACTTTTGCAGAAATAAAATAAAAGTGCTGTTATATTTACCTAGATGTTGCGTTTACCGCTAGCTCACAATGTCCTCAAATTAGGACACCACACTTTCAAAAATCGCTGATTACAATATGCACAAGAATCATCAAACACAATTACTTTGGAACAAGTCTACACTTATTGTGAACGTGAACAAACAGTTTTCAAACACGTGGTCTAACGAATATATCTAACAAAAAAATAAACAGTAGAGCGCTACACTGCTGTCACAGCTACCCTACGGAAACCTATATTTCAAATGAATGAATTTTTTTTTCCATCAGCTTGTAGATGGCAACACATATATTCATTTGGAAGTATATGATGTCCACAACTGAGAACAATGTGACAGAGAAGTAAGAGCAAGCGGCACTTCATAGGAAAAAATCCAAAGTAGGTTGTCCTCAATTGAGGACAAGGTGAGCGAGAGGGTTAATCGTAAGGAACTTCGTTCCATCCGGGTGTCCCTTGAGACCCCTCAAGTTTTTAAATTTTCTTTGTTTGAGTTTGATTATTTATTCAAAAGGGAATTATGAAAAACGCTTTTAGTCAAATGCATATATTAGGTGATTAATACACAACACTGGAAAAAGTTGATGAAATAATATTAAACTTCAATTATAAAAATGAGTAAAGAAATACTTAAGAATGAAAAATACTAAAATACTTAAACGTTTAACCTTTGAGGCTACTCATTCCAGCTCTCATTATTTCATCTACTAGAATAAGATTTGAAGCAATGACTGAGCAAGAGTTGATTATCTGCTTTTTCACCACGTAATTATCAAAGATGCCTGCATCTTTGGCATTTATTGGTTCACCTGAAGTCAGATCTATTCCAACGGGTTCAGGATTTAAACGACATTCTTCCTGTAGCTTGACGATAGTATCCTGAAAAAGTGATAATATTTAATTATTTTTCGAAGAATCAGGTAATAATGAGAATTATAGTTATCAAAAAGGTGGCAAAGCATCTTTATTCAACAATATGACAATAAGCAGCAAAACAGTTACATGGGAACTGCGTACATATGGAGGATTTTTCCATTATTACTTTAAGAAATTTTGTAGATTTGCAATATCAAATAATTTCTGTTTGACCAATTTTCAGCAAAAATGAAATACAAGTAATTTACTAACCGAATCGTTAACAATTATTATTTTATTTATCTAAATTTCCATTCATTAATATTAAAACCACAATAAAGAAAGTTCAGAAAAATATTCTAATAACAAAATTTATGAATTTTAAAAAAATATCGCAAAGATACTATTGCGTCAAGTCTTTGTTCTCCAAGTCTTGAACGGATTTTATTAGATATATCCGGCCCAAGAGAATATCTTCCTGTTTCCACACTAGCAGGAGGGATGGTTTTTAGGAAATCGTAAGCATGTTAGAAATTGTACCCACGATTAGCAAACGATTCTATTTCTTGCCTGATAATACATGAAACTTTTTTTTGCATTTATTTGGACCTCCTGTACTGCGGTATGTGAGTATTTTTGTAGTGCCATTTGTAGTTTTATTTTTAATGGTAATTTTTCGTCTACTCCGAACATTTCCGCAATGGAAACGGCCTCATCATAGCTGCTTTCTGTTTAACATTCATCACAATCTTCAACACCTAATCTTTTTAGAATTTGCGTAGGAATTTTAGAAAATCCCAAAAATTACGGCATTAGGACATTTAATTCCGGGATTTTCTGGATGGCTTTTCAATGGGATTTCCAGGATTGGCATCCCTAACCCTAATCCCAACACAACCTTCTCTTGCACACCATGATGATGAACTAACAGAAGTATGGCAAACTACTCTAACTCAGGAACAGAGCTATTTAAATCTTGAAAAGATTTCATTAGCGTCATTTACGGAAGGAAAAATATGCCAAAATTTTTTATTGCCACTTAGGCCCGGTTGTACAATGTCGCAATAAATGTACCCGACAACTAACCGGCTGATATAGTTGTCGGAAGGATAAGCTCCCGAATCGTATTACAAACGGTAGTTGTTGGTGAGAATACTATCGGTAAAATATAACTAAGTTGGCATTAACTCTCCCCCAGATCTAGTGAATATGACACATGTTTTCCCCCATATTAGTAATATTGAGAACACTGACTTATAAATGTTTTGACATTTGACTGTATTGTTTTTGTTTTCATATATAGATAGTCGTCGTTTATTTGTTTCAAACCTAATCTTTTTGAAAGTGTAGAGAAATAATTATTATTTAAATATGTTCAATTTGTATGAAACTAGTAGCAGTAGTGATCAGGAAAATGAATTACTTGCCAATGTTTTTCTAAATAGACGAAAAGAGAAGCGAATTAGAGAACGAGTAAACCACATGTATTACTGGGATGGAGACGAATTTTTTATACGTTTTCGTTTAACAAAAGTTTAAGATCTTTTTCCTTTATTTGATTGCATATTTGGTAGTAGGTATTTGTTTAAAATAAAATAATATTTTTCAAGCACATTTTATTTTTACCAAAACAACATAGGCAAGTATTATTTCTCCACGTTCTTAATTTCTAATTTATATTTTTCAATTAATAATTCATTAATTTTCATCTGCTGACTGTTTAACTGCTGTTGCTGTTCGTGTAGTTCTGCTTCTCTTTTTTGCTTAGCATTGAATTCTTCCTGGATTAGTTTGGCTTTTAAATTTGTTAAATCCGTTTTTGCGTCAACCCATGGTGTCATTTTTTGACCAGCTGCAGACATGTTTTTTTTTGTTTTCTGATTTTCTCTTTGGAGTTTGGAGAGCAGGGTGTTTTAATCTTTTTAACTTAGCAGGGCAATAACTGCTCCAATTGTTTACTTCGGCAGTGTCCACTTTACAGTTTGAATGTATATCGGCAGAAGCTTTTGGAGTAATTTCGGTAACTTCCTGAACATCAGGAGGGGCTTTTGAGGTAACTTCAGCAATTGTAGTTATAAGAGTTTCGCGTGCCTCATGAAACATATCAAGACTTGCGTCAGCTTCACAATTGTCTTCAAGTTCAAAATTTATACTTCCTTCATCCACCATAAAGTCATTGCTGGTACCGGCTTGAGTATTTATCACAAAGGGGGTATTGTCTATCTGATCACTATCAAAATGGGAAGGTGTTCCTTCAGCGCTTAATTTTATTATTGCATTAATCCTTTCATATAATGGATTGACCATAATCTCATATGGACCTTCACCTGTACGAATTATGTCGGTGCGGCTTTTGGCTGCAGCTTTCCTCGTTTCTTTTTTCAATACTTCGTATTTACTCCTTAGTTGTTCCTATGTTCGGGTTTGAGTCCCAACTGCATTAAACTCAATACAAACTTTTTGCCAAGTAGTTTTCGAAAATTTTAAAAATAACAAGTTTCAAGTAGGTAGGTGTATAAATAAAAATTAAGCTTTTTTACCTTGTCTTTCCAAGTTAATGCATCCGTTTTTTTGTTTTCGATTATGTGTGCAAACCTTTCAATAATTTCCACAAGTCGCCAACATTCTTCTTTTGTGTAATTAGCCGTGCGTTTATTACTTTCTTTTTCCATTTTAGATTTAAGTTTAAATTTTGAATGAATTACTTCCAAAATAAGAGCAAAAGATACGATCATAAACAAAACAGCAAACACTAGAAATAAATAGCAAGTAGGTTATGTTCTTCTTCGTATTAAATCTTCCCGATTACAAATTATCGGCCGCTTCGAGTACCCGACAAGTTATTCTACCGATAGGGTTACCAACAAAGTTATTCGTAAATTGTAATACATCAAAAACATACTTGTCGGCAAGATAACGCTATCCGGGAGTATAACAGCATATTGTACAACCGGGCCTTAAACTGGCGACAAAAGAAGCCTCCAGTAGTATGGAACAAGAAGAGATTAAATGATTTGCTATGCAAATATTACTCAGTTGGTGCCTCAATGGGGATCTGATGTTAGCCCTCCCAGCTTAATCTAAAAGTTATTTGATGGTCTTGATTAATTTAATAACAATAAGGGTACGAACATAACAAGTCGCGGTGGAGGGGGCGGTCGATGTCAACATCTATGTAAAACAAACACATTGAGTTGAATGGAAGAGAACAGAGCAGGAAAGTTGCGTTGGAGGTTTAGCGCGATAGATGCTTTTGAAATCAGTTTGTTTTACATGCTTATCTCGCGGCCTACAAGGATATTTCGCTGTGATTGGTGCGTTCGAGGCAGTGTTGTCATCCCCCTCAACAGCAGCTCACATAGAAGATGTGTGGCGTCTGAAATTTCGTGCGCTACGGTACCCCAGTTGCCAGCTGTTTTCTCCTTTGCGTATTGAGTTTATTTTTTAATAATTTCAAGTGCTAAATATGAAGGAAGATCTCTTAGATTTTCTTAAAGAATATTTAATCATTAAAATAGAGTTTAATGACTTCAGACTAATTCGATTTCATAGCTTCGATTTTGTTATGTTTATGGCACTAAATATCCTTTCAATTTCAGCATTCTATTTAATTCAAAAGCTACAAGTGGGAAAAAGACAGACTTGTCAGAATGATATCCGATTTCGGAACGCAGTTCCGAATATAGAGAAGATAGATTTCTGGGCTGAGATCATGCTATGTTTTATGAAGATAGTTAAAATACTTATTTATTTTTTTATTCAAACTCTAGCAGTCGTTAGAATAGTCGCTGGATTATTTAGGTCGCTAGACACATAATTCAAGCCGCTGTAGAAAACGAAATGTCGCTAGATCTAGCGACAAAGTCGCTAAATTGGCAACACTGGCTCGACTGAGCAAAGCTGGCAACCTTCTTGCTACGTGCGGTCGACATCGACCGCGACTTAACTAGTGGCATCCACCGCGACCTACACCTCCACCGCGACTTACTTGTTCTGTTCGTACCCTAAATATAACATAATACTACGAGAAAAGATAATTTAGTCGATAACCATAGATACTTGCATAGTCGGTCCAATTGATTAATCACTCAAATCCCACATTCAGAATACATATATATGTGACTCTTATTCTGGAACAGAGTTGAGATGATATTCTCATTGCATCGAATGCAATATCTGTGGACTACAAACATAGAGGTGTCTGTCTTTGATATATATGTCAGTTATCCAGTGTCACGTCAGTGTGTATTATCTATTATCATTGTTCCTGTAAAATATTGCTTTGTTTTTATGTTTGATAAATTGAAATAGTTATAGCATGAACCTCGTATTTATAGGCTTCTTTCTCTACTGCTGAGTGATTTCGCTCGCTCTGATTGAGGATAGAAATAGTTTGGTCACAACTTCTCTTCTTTAGATCGCAGAGGTTAGCGAAGTCCTCATTGACAAAACTCAGGGAGCTCCCGGTGTCAATCAAGGCTTCTGCTCGAACACTCTTAATAAAAGCTGTCACCATCGCCTTTCGTAGAGAAGTCGGCGCCGCAGCAGATATGCAACTGCACTTGCCGCAGTCGTCTATTGCCGTCGTTGAAGCAGCTGTTTTTGTCCTGCTACGACAGACTTTTGTGCACAAGTGAGTGCACAACTTATACTACAATGTTGGCCGCGCTGGACAAACTGTACGTGAAAGCAAAGAATGTCATTCATGCTCGACATTTGCTCACAACAAGACGCCAGAAAGCGGACGAATCAATCGATTCTTATCTTCAGGCCTTAAAGCAACTAGCCAAGGACTGCGAGTTCACTGCTGTCGACGCTGAAACTAATAAGAACGACAGCATCCGAGGTGCGTTCATAGCTGGCATTTCATCAAACAAAATCCGTGAGCGCCTTCTCGAGAATCTGACACTTACATTAGAAGAATCTTACAATAAAGCCCAATCTATGGAGATGGCAGAGCGGAACAGTCATCATTTTAGCACGGCAGAAGTATATTCGGTTTCAAATGTTGATAATACCAAGAACGAAGCTTCTAACACTTCTGCTGCTACTGCCGCTGCTGTACCAAAACGAAAATGCTTTTTCTGTGGAGCATCAACTATACACCCTCGCAAGGACTGCCCTGCTCGAGATGCTACATGCGGAAATTGCAATAGAAAGGGCCACTATGGAAAAGTCTGTCGTAGCAGGACAAAAACAGCTGCTTCAACGACGGCAATAGACGACTGCGGCAAGTGCAGTTGCATATCTGCTGCTGCGCCGACTTCTCTACGAAAGGCGATGGTGACAGCTTTTATTAAGGGTGTTCGAGCAGAAGCCTTGATTGACACCGGGAGCTCCCTGAGTTTTGTCAATGAGGACTTCGCTAACCTCTGCGATCTAAAGAAGAGAAGTTGTGACCAAACTATTTCTATGGCTTCCTTGTCTCACAAGTCACAGGTCAACGGCTCGACTCTCCAGAACGTTAGAATCGGAGACAACATCTATAACAACGTCAATCTCTTGATTGTGAAAAACTTATGTGCTGACATTATAATTGGCCATGACGTCTTAGAATCACACTCTACTCTCGAATTTAAATTTGGTGGACCTAAAGATACGTTGAAAGTATGCAGTGTAGCCGCAGCCTCTGTCCCTGCTGTACCCCTATTTACTAATGTCGCGGTAGACTTCAAACCTATTGCTGTCAAGTCTAGAAAACATAGCATTGAGGATAATGCTTTTATAAAGGCAGAAGTGGAGAAACTTTTAAAAGCAGGAATAATTGAAGAAAGTCTATCGCCTTGGCGAGCACAGGTACTGATTACAAAGAATGCCAATCATAAAAGGCGGATGGTGATAGATTACTCGCAAACCATCAACAAATATACAGAGCTGGATGCCTACCCGTTACCTAACATCGAAGATATGATAACAAAGGTAGCTAAATACGCCATTTTTAGCACTATAGACTTACAGAGCGCATACCATCAAGTGCCTATTCTGCCTAACGAGAAAACCTTTACAGCTTTCGAGGCATGTGGTAACCTTTACCAGTTTCGCAGAATTCCGTTTGGTGTAACCAACGGTGTGTCAAGTTTCCAAAGGACTGTCGATTGGCTCATTAGAACTGAAAACCTGAACGGAACTTTTGCCTACCTTGATGATATTACTGTATGTGGAAAGACACAAGAAGAGCACGACAAAAATCTTAAATTATTTCTGAAAGCTGCAGAAAAGTACAACCTTACCCTAAACAAAGAAAAGAGCAAGTTCACACAGTCGACTATAAACATTCTTGGCTATACAATTAAAAATCATGTTATCAAGCCGGATAGTGAGCGACTGAAACCACTTCTAAATATGCCTCCACCTAATGACTTAGCCTCTCTTCGAAGGACTCTTGGTATGTTCGCACACTATTCGAAGTGGATACCTAGATTTTCACAGAGAATTCACCCAATGGCCCATACCAAAAGTTTTCCCTTAGGCTTAGATGCAGTGAAATGTTTCGAGGACTTGAAATCTGTTATAGCGAAGTCATCAGTACACGCCATTGACGATAAGGTACCCTTTACTGTTGAAACTGACGCTTCCGAGCACTCCATCGCTGCTACGCTATCGCAGGACTCGAGGCCCGTCGCCTTTTACTCAAGGACCCTCAATCAGAGCGAGCGAAATCACTCAGCAGTAGAGAAAGAAGCCTATAAATACGAGGTTCATGCTATAACTATTTCAAGAGTGTCTACTCAAGTCATGATCTAAAATTCCCTGAGAATTCCAGGATATTCCAGATGATTTTATTATTTGTCCAGGTATATCGCGATCAGATTTTCCTCTTATGGACTCCTACATAACTCCTGTTATAGTTTTTTTTCTGTCAAAGTCTCAGATACACGAATTTAATACATCTTTTTACCAAGAGAGTTTCTGAAAGAATTTGCGTCATGTGCGAATGATGTCAGGCAATTTAACTTTACATAAGAATTGATCAGTATTTAATATTTCTGGAAATATTCTTGACAGTTTTTTTTTCGCAATTTAATAATGGTTTAACATTTGCAGAAATCAAATTTGAAAAAAACTGATAACTATTGAAAAATTCCCTGAGTGAACCCAAAAATTCCGAGACAATTCCAGGAGAAAACAATATTCCCTGAGATTTCCAGGACTTCCTGGGGTAATATTTACGCTATTTTGTTATTAATCTCATCGGAGTTTTATATAGTGTATATCAGGGGCGGCTATTCGAAGGCGGCTAAGGAGGCTAAGCCTCCTCCTCAACAATATTCCGTGTATCACTAATATATTATATTGAATAGTCAGCATTCAGCATATTCATATTAATCAAAATCATATTATTTTATGCATGCACCTACCTTCCTTTCAACCTACATTATATAATATAATTTATTAATTACGATAGAAGGTATTTACATTTACTGCATTTCATTCATTTCAAGATTTGTGGCAACACTGCAGAGGCTTAAAAAGGTATATTTTCAACGTTCATTATGCCTGCCACAGAAAAGCAAACAACGGTGCGAATACTGCGAATGAATACTTCATTGCAATAGAAAAGGAAATGGATCGTTGGACGTTGTCGTTTTCACTAGTCGTGGACGAAACCAGTTTCGTCGGTTTTAATTTATTTTATTGGCGTATTGTTTTTAAAATGAGTTCGGTTACTGAAGTTAATTTTAAAAATTTCAATGCTGACTTAGTGGAATATTTGTTATCCCATAACTTTATTGCACTAAGTTAAAACGATAAAGTTTTAATAAAAACATTGCGACCTACACCGGAATTAAACAATTTGGTGCAGCGTAGCAGAATCGCGGTTTTAATATCAGAAATTATGAGAGACATCCTTGGCTTACCGGATCACAGGTAAAAAATAAATTATTTTGTTGGCAGTGTTTACTTTTTACTAGGGAAAATGTCTCTGTTTGGCACTGGCATCTATGCAGGAATTATGGTAATTATCGATAGTACAACAGACTGCCCTGATTTTCTTGAAATTTCGGATTATAGCTTATTTTGGCCTGAAAAAGCCGAATATGAAGATTTTGTCGCTGGGTCATCTTTTTTTTTCAAAAACTTGAGCTGACCAGACTTTTTCTAACCTCACTAACCTAACCTCCGATTTCATAAAAGTATAAAATTCATGAAATAGATGAATTTTATTATCAAAAAGACAATGTTTTTATCATATCTATAAAAAAAATAGATGTCTATTTTGTTTGCTTTTTATGTTTTGTTTGTTTTTTATGACAAGAATTTTATTTTAATCTATTTTTGGGAGGGGCCTATTTTATTTCTGGCAAGAAAAAAGTCTCACCTCCCTCTTGCTGGGCAACAATTGATTAATTCCTCGAATAGGTACCTATTTAATATTTTAGGGTGCTTGTATTACTTTGATTTTCTTTAAATTATAAGGCGGTTGACCTTGAAATCCTAAAAATTTTCGCCTATGATGTATCTTTTAACACCTCTTGTAGCCTCCTTAAACCAACACATCACGAGCCGCCACAGGCGTATATAGTTTTTTTATGTAAATAACCTTCGATAAATTACCTGAGCGTCGAATCCAGAATTGATCGCCAACACCTTCGGTATAACCAGCAGCGCCTCCGCGTAAGCCGCAATGCCCAATCTGGCCTTTCCCTTTACCGTATCTTTGAACACGGTCAATTCTTTGTTCGCCGTCACCTCGAAGGCACCCGCGCCTGGCACCACTGCGCCGTCGCTGATGGTGTTGTTGATGGCCCTCAGGCCGTCCCTGATTGCGTCCTTGATTTGGAGAAGAGTGTGCTTGTTGGGTCCCTTCATCAAGATGGTGACCGAGCTGGGGTTCTTGCAATCCTCGACGAAAGTGTACTTGTTCTCGCCGAGAACATGCTCGTAAACGTGGCCAGCGTAGCCGAGTTGAGATTCTTGCAGGTCCTCCAGGGAGTTCAGAGCGGTTCCTCCGCAGGCCAAGGACAGACGCTCCATGTTACGCCTCTTGGCGCGACGTAGGGCGATGATGCCTGAGTACAGAGGCTCACATATAATCATGCTGTATCGTTGTTATTACTTATCCTATTAGAATATAAATATTCAGGGAATTCTAACAACTTTCGTACTATTAACTAATGGAAAAATTGTGTACAATATGGCGAAAATTTTTTATTGTGTGAAATTTATTAAAAGCGATTGAGGAATGTAAAATTTTGCAGGAGTTTTTCATTACAATTCATTTGTTAAAGAAATGAGAAACAATAAATCCCAAAATGTTTATCATTTTTTTAAAACAAAGGAGCAAATATTTACTTACGACATATCATTAAGTACTACCCGTTCTTCTTTGGTATTTTAAAATAAGTAATAGGTACTTATCTAGATCTGTCAGAAACATAATATGAAACAATAGAGTACTATATTGTAAATTGAAAAACTGCAAGGTATGGCATTGAGACTTTGATTATTAATCAAGAGAGTACAGTGAAATAACTGGATATTATTTGAAAATTGAATTAAATGAGTCAAGAAGTGCTTTTTTGTTCAACTTTTTTCAGCAATGTCAGAGAAATATGATCAAGCTGTGATTCAATTCGGAATAGCATGTAGATGTTTTTTGAACGAAATAAAATTCCGCACGCTGAAATTATAAAAGTTATAAACAATTAACTTCAAGAAAAATAATTCTCAAAAACTCATTGAGATTTTTGAAATCTAAAAAAATATTCCAAAAGAGGAGGAATATTCCATAATGAAAGTTAGAGCTCCCAGAACAGTAGGATCAATATTCATAATTTTCTCAGAGGGGCGAAAATACGGCCGAAAACGGGTAATCTGGCTTACGCAAGTCACACCCATTTAGGACTCTTTAAAAATAAACATTATTTCACCATATTGTAACGTGTAGATTCTCCACTTAACCGCCGCTACTGAATTCTGCATCGAGGTACCGTGATTCACGCTGTCAAATGATACCTCACTTTTGTTTCATCTATGAATAATAGAAACGCGCAGTTAGTAATGACGACGGTAAGTTATGAGAAGAAATATAATTATTTTGTATTAATGCATTATCTTGAAAATCTGAATTGATTCCTTGTTTCATTTTCCGCCATTTCAATTTTTTCATTTATCTATATTAAATTATTTATCTTTCAATATTGAAATAATCATCTTACATTTCTTAATTTAAAATATTTTTAATTTATTTGCTTATTTCACTCTCTCAATTTGACACAAGATTTTTGTAGGCTAACGATGGCAAATTTCACGTGGTCATATCTTATGTTCAGTTTAATGTTGGAACATATACTGTCTTTCCTAGCATCTTTGCATGAGATAAATCCAAATGTTAATTTGATTTGGCCATCGATACCCTACAGATATTCTTGGGAGATTTTAAGTTTGAGATGTTGATTTGCCCCGAATTATTTTAGTCACCTTGGCTGGAGTTTAAAAGATAACCTTGTCTGGAGCAAACATTCACCTTCTCTGGAGCTAAAATTCATCTTGGCTGGAACATTTAACTAAAGCTACTAGAAAACCACAGCTAGAACTACCAAGAAACTAGGGACAAAGATAAGGCAAAAATCAAGAGTACAATCCACCTAGGATAGAATCTAAAACGTCGATATAAATTTAAATAAAAAAGAACAGATAAGTCTCATTCTATGTAATAAGAAAGTAGTAAATACCTTCATTTTATTTTGTTGTTATTACTGAAAACGAACTAGAACCCATATATGTTTAACCAATCTCCCAGCTTGCTCGGGCAAATATATCTCAAAAGGAAGAGTGTGTACAATATTGAATACGAAAATTAAGAAAAGAAAAAATTCAAGCAATTACTTGATTGAACAATAATTCGATGGCAAAAAATTTGTATCGCTATTTTTTCATTAGTTATGCAATAGTTATTTTATAATTTTTTTGATGCTTCATAACTGTTAAACTACAAATCTGAGATTTGTTCCTTTCCTAAAGTTATCTTTGAAAAGCTTCGAATTGAAAAATTTTGCAGTTTATTTCGATAATTTACGGAGGTAATTGCAAAATGAGATTTTTTTTTTATAATTTTAATGAAATATTTTGTAATAATGCATGGAAATAGTTTTTCAAAATTTTCAGTTCTCATTGTTTAAAAAATTGGTATGAACAAATGCGTTATTTATAAGGGAATGGAAAAAAAAATTTATGATTGAATCTGAAAACTGAAATATGGAATTTTTTTGATTTTTTTAAGGGGATCAATTTTGAAGCCATTCAAAACTACCTCCAAGAAAGGAAAAAAATCAGATCTATAGTTTAACAGTTATTACACTTGCAATGTTCATGTTCAATCCAGCAACAAATTATTAGTTAACTATTGCATAACTAATTGAAAACTTGTGATGAAAATGTTTTGCTGCCAAATTAGTGTTCATTCAACTATCAAGTGCCTGAATTTTTTTGTTTCTTAATTTTTGTATTTGATATGGATAATGTTTATTGTTAAAGTGTCCTAAATGGGCGTGACTTGCGTAAGCCAGATTATCCGTTTTCGGCCGTATTTTTACACCTCTGAGAAAATTATAAATATTGATCCTACAGTTCCGGTAGTTGAATTTTTTTTAAGGAAATTTCTTCCTCTTTTTGAATCAATTTTTGACATATTTGCAAAAAACCAAACATTTTTTTCTTTCAGTAAATTGTTTATAACTTCTACAATTTCCGCGAGCGGAACTTTATTTCAGTTAAAAAACATCTACATGCTATAGGGAAAACATAATAAGCGATACGCCCCCTACCGGTGTCGAATATTACTAGAGCATGGGAGATAGACTGCTTTGTTTACATCTGTTTACGTGTATTTTATATGAGAAGTTGTTGAGTTTTAATTGTATTTTGGATCGTTTACAAACGTTCAGAAGTGATGAATCACTATTGTTGTGTATTCTATTGTTCATATTGGGCAAAAAAAAACCGAATATAGCTTACATGCCTTTCCGAAAGCTGGACAATTCAAAGTTGCATTCCAAACAAAGTTGGGAAACAAGGAAATGATGGACAGAAGGTGTGGATTCATAACTTGAAGATTGAAAAAAAATGTCTGAAAATAAGAGAGTTGTTCTTTACAGTTTACTGAGAATAATTATTTTCTCTGCAGTAAGTTTGTGGATTTTTCCATATAGAATTATACCAACTAATGATGTGTAATTTTCAGCTAACCGAAAACGTAGAGTTTTTGAAGTCCAATGCTATTCCAACGAAAAATGTTCCACTTTTATCGGAATCTGAACCTGGGCCATCATCCAGATATTCTAGATTATTGTATTTTCTTTCATGTATCAACCAGAGATACTATTAAAATATTAATAACAAATGATGTTTATTTGCACAACCAAAATAACAGTTTATCATATCATCAAGAATATGAAATAAATCTGGACTCTATAGCTAGGTAAAAACTAAAATATTCAATTATATAATCAGGAAAATAGAGATTCTATCAAAAAAACCACTCTCAGAAGTCCACCGTACTTTTAGGATAGCTGTTATACGTCAGGAAAATTCAAAAAATATAATAACTTATTACGTTCAAACCATTCAAGCAGAGTATTCATATTTATTCTTCTTTTATTTCATGTTGTTTCTTTCAGTTTAGCTGGTAAGTACTTTTGTCCATTATACTCAAAAATTCTACACTTCGTAATGAAAGTAGACATGTCGGAGATGTTTTCTTGAAACTTTTGAAAGTTTTTTTATTTTTTAAATAAATATGTGTTCTATCATACAGCCTTTTCATGAGGTATACATAGTTCCTTCAATCAATTAATTTATTCGTCTTCTACTTTATTTTATTATTGATTTTCATGTTCAATGATAAAAACTCAGTGTAAATTTCAACTTGATGTAGGTAGGTTATCTACTGTTGAACAGAGATAAAATTGTCCTCAATCCAAACACAATATATCACAGGAAAATACAAAGTCCAAAAAAACACGAATTACGACGATAAACGTTCGAAAACTCAAAACGAACTGAACGTAAATACCATTACAACCAATGTAAACAAACAGTTAATCTCCCATGCTCTAGTACCGATATTAGCCGTTCCGGCGCTACGATCTTAATTTCGGACGCCTATTCCAAATCAAATGACACCTTGCTCATATTTTTCCGACACTGCTGAAAAAAGTTGAACAAAAAAGCACTTGTTGACTAGACTAAAAGTATTTTAAGGCAGTTTGATCATTAATTTTTTCATCACAAAAAAAAAAAAATATGTAAATGTAATTTTTCAGTAACTTTTCTGATAATACCCACAAAAAAAATCGAAAGCTCACGTTACTGAATGAAAAACAAGGTTTTATAATTTCATGTTGTAACTTGAACGTTAAAAAATTTACTTATTAAATTTGAGATATGAGTACAAGTTTGATGAGCTATGAATTTTAAATCTGGAAATATTTTCTTACCCTCTTTAGCCAATAAATCTAAACTCATCGGGTCGATTCCTTTCTGGTTGATAACAACGAATGATTTGTTCGTTCCATTGCATAGTTTCTTCTTCAATTCGACGACTTTTTTCACCCTCAATTCGATAAATTCGCGTTCCGCCTTCACCATTTTCTCTCGTTCCTCAGATGTCTTATAGAAGAAGCCGGAGTTAACCTCACTTTTTTCATATTCCATGCTGACATTGCACGTTAAAATGTAGCAATTTTCGAGGGACTTTGGCATATCCGGATGTCTTGAGCCGTGATCAAGCACCAAGCCTTTTACCAGTTTGGTGTTCGTTTCGGTCTTGTGTTGCATCTCCATAATTTCCACCATGTGGAGATCAACTGGTTTGTCGTCCTTCTTGATTTCGAGCACTGCGTCCACACATACTTCCGCCAGATGATCGGCAATGTGCTGGTGAATCTAAATAAATCAATTAATGGGGTATTTCATGACATTAAGGGAGAGGGCTATTCAATTCCCAACATAATGGTCAATAATATTCTGATCTTAGTAGATATTCATCACTGCTGTTTACTCGCAGAGTGAATTATTGAATCTTTTTCTTATCTAATCTAACGATGAAAATATGGAGGTCTATAAAAATGCCAACACAAACAATGAGAAATCATAGGAAACTATACTTCACTACTCAGATTGGAATACACAGATGCGGTATAAATATTTGTATTTTTTACTTCTACAGCGTGGGCCAATTTTGATGGGATTTGGAGGTTTAGGGTACTTCTAGTAGAGTGAAAAACTAATAAATGTGTCTTGGGCTTTTTTTTAATACGAGAACCGCTTTTTGATATGTCAACTCGTTTTTGAGATACAGGGGGATTTTCAAAAGTTTGCATTTTTGAAAAGACGCTAGATATTTTTTTTAATCAAAATTTTCGATTTTTCGAAGGACTTTTTTCTAGTGTTCCACTGAAAACCAACATTTCAAATTACATTTAGTTTTTGAGATATAACACAAACGTGATGTTTTTCTTATGGAACATGCCATATTTTATTATTTTCTTAGAATTTACATGAAATTTCCATTAAGATGATGTATCACACGAATGGTTTCGTTTATTAATTTTTTCAATATTCCACTTTTTTCAAAATTATCATAGTTGGATTTGACATTGTGCGTAAAACAAAGAGATACCATTTTTTAAAATAAAGTAGGGCATGCTTTCAAAAATATTTTTAAAACTAAGTTTTATCAGAGTGGGCTTTGACAAAAACAAAAAGTCTTTGGGTATATTAACCTACAAATATTGGCATGGTGACAAAGAATTACTTACTGTTCTCATTTTGAGCAAAAATTTATTAAAATGTGTCAAAATTTGGAAATTTCATGTAGATTTCAACAAAAGAATAAAATATGACATGTTAAATAAGAAAAATATCAAGTTTGTGTTATATCTCAAAAACTAAATGTTTTGAAATGTTGGATTTCAGTGGTGTATTGGCCTTTGAAAAAACTAAAAAACAGTCCTGTTAGAAATATCGAAAATTTTGATAGAAAGATATGGCGTCTTTTCAAAAATTCAAACTTTTGAAAATCCCCCTGTAGCTCGATAACAACTAGACGTAACAAAGGGCGGTTTTCATATTTATAGTTGTCTCGAAAATATAGCCCAGGACATGTCTATTCGTTTTTTGCTATCAACTTACGTTTTTGAAAACATTAGCAAACAACAAAGGAAAATTCTCATAAAATATTTATTGCAATAATTTCTCAGATCCCATAATAGTAAGTTGATCAAAGTCAATATTGCACATAAGAAGAAATAATATTATGTGACTATTAAAAATCACCCAACTTACTAACTTAGCTTTTGAAGGAAAAAATTAGAAAAAGTTCAAACTGAAATTTTTTTAAATTCGTACCATATAAACAATAAAAGTATGTATAGCAAATCAATCTTCAGTTATGAAGGTAACAAAAGAAAATTCGACACATTTTTTTAAGTAAATAACTGATTACATTTTATATGATCAAAAAAATTGTATTGTACTTGAGTAGATGTGATTAACCATGTTACTGATAATTTCCATTTGTCAAATTAATTATAATTGTATTTTACAAACAGTTTTCAAATTTCATCAGTTCAGTCAGATATATTTTCATTTAAAATGAAAAAAACATATGATTACAGTTAGAATTGAAGTCTGCCAATTGACTCCACATCGAATCTGCACAACTAATTAATACCGAATTACATGCATACAATCAGATATAAATCTTCAGGAAAGATTTTTGCCTCCAAAATCAGTGCAATAGATACTATTACAATTATTTCTTTTAAAAAAGTTAAGGGTAATTATGAGGTTACATCTAGAGTAACCGATTTCGATGAAACTTTGGATTCTTTCTTATTTTAGGTTCAAAAGCTGAATATGAAATTAGATTTTGTCTATTCTCACATAACCTACAAAAGTATCAAATTAATGAGATCGATGAATTTGAGAAGAGGACAATTTTTTTCAAATTGAAATTTATCTATTTCATGGATTCAATACTCCTTTGAACTGTGAGGTAAAGTTAGCTCAATTTTTTTAAAAACAAAATATAATCGAGTTCATATTCAGCTTTTGAAACCAAAAATAAGCAGGAATCTGAAATTTTGTCAATATCGGTCAACTCTGGACGTAACTCTAAAATTACTCAATTAAAAAATGACAGTCATGAATGCTGCATATAAAAATAATGGAGAAAATAAATTAAAACAATATTATCCTTTAGTTACAAACCTTAGTTCTTAAACTAGTTTTGCAAATATCCAATAAAACGTCTCTAGTAATCTCTACAGGGATTTTAATTTTTTCTAAGATTTCAAGTGTCTTCTCTCTAGCCTTATCAAATCCTTCGGCCAACACTCTTGGATGCAGACCTTCGGAAATATATATATCTGCTTGTTTGAGAAGTTCACCAATAACCAAGACAGTGGATGTTGTACCATCTCCCGTCATATCATCTTGAGCAGTTGATGCTCTAGCAATTAAAGACGCAGTTGGATGCTGAATTTGCATTTCATGAAGTAATACATTACCATCTTTGGTAATCTTAATATCACCGGAACCAGAAACTAACCTTAAAAATGAAGACAATCAGAAAAATTGTTAATGGACTTGCCATTCTGTAAATCATGGTATTTAATCTTCATCGATAAGTTTCTCAGACGGGGTAAAATTTTTGCATAATTTCAGGTCATTAGATCAATAAATTAACGAAAAGGTGATCATGTGGTACTCACATTTTCATTGTTCCTTTCGGTCCCAAATTTGATTTCATCACATCTTGAATACCCCTAGCTGCTGAAATATTTACAGCTAAAGCCTGAGCTGCCCTAGCTACTTCGGCTTTTGGATTTAATAAACTAATAGCCATAATTATTTCAGAAAAATT